>PVIJ01003199.1:30451-140541 GCA_004024925.1 Scalopus aquaticus | reverse complement strand
CAGCAGCGACGCGAGTTCGACGCCCGGCCAGGGAGAATCCCACATGGCGCGGCAGACCTCTCCTGCCTTGCCCGCTGCTCCCCTCAGCAGTGTATCTCTGATCTGCCTGTTCTGCTATCCGCTGTCTCTGGTGAACCCTCTCGCCGCCCCACACCTCTGACCTGTACCCCAGCTTGTATGTAAAAATAAAAAAAAAAAAATTATTTAATATGAAACACAATTGCTTGAAAATAAGTTAGAAATATCCAAATTGAAAAAAAAATTGTATTATTTATATTATCAGTTTAAATTCTGAACTCCTAAGCAAGTCTATTAAATGTCTTTTGTGCTATTATCTATCAATGATATGCACAGATTGCTAATGCAAAGAAAAAATACATATACACACAATAATATATATAAAATTATTTAATCTGTATAAAATATATATTCTATATAATTACATATTAAATATTTAAATTATATATCATATACTAATAATATGTATCATGTGTGGTATGTTTACAACATATACACACATACATATAGCAAACATATATATACACATATATAAAACAAACCATCTGTGCTATTATTTATTAATAATATCAGCAGATTGTTAATGCAAAGAAAATATGTATGTATACACACACATAAAATGTTTGATATATAATTATAAATTAAATATTTAAATCATATATACTGACTTATAGTATATATCTATAATGTGCCTGATATGTTTATAATATGTATACACACTTATGAAACAAGCATATATGTGTATGTATGTGTGTATAAAACAAACCTCACTGCAGGTGTTCATGAAGAAAATTATCCGTGTTTCTGATTATGGGGGAGAAATGGAAGGACATAAAGCATAATATTGATGAACTTTATAATGAGTTTTACTCAATTCTTTCAAACCAAGAGCAGACAGCATGTGGAACAGACAGTAATATATTTGCCAGCCCTCCACTTCTCCCTTCCTCAAGAAACCCTTTTAACCCTCTGCTTTACTCTGACCCACTGTGCTGACACAGGACCGGAATGAAGGGGGGGTAGCCAGTCTCAGTGTTGCACCATCCCCACTCAGAAAAAGTCCCAAAAGTCACATTAAACCCAAGTGATAAGAATCAGGGTCCTTCACAGGGATTTATTTTTTTAACCAGAAATTAGAGGACGAGTCCCTTTTCCAGTGTGATGGCACATTTGGTAAGATATAAACTGAGAAATATCAAAGTACCAGTTTTATGGACAAAAACTAGCTGAGATAACATAAGTGGTCTCCAGCCAGGCTCAGGGATAGGTCCAGCCCTCCCTGAGCCCATTTCCTCCCATGTCTATTTCACAATTTAGTTATACTTAGCCAGTAGCTTGTACCATATTGCTTTAGCTTGTCCCCACTACATTTTTATTACTTATCAAGAATTGAACACCACAGAAACAAAGATTAATCTACAGTTTCTTACATGAATGTCACATAACAGAGCACCTCATTTTAGCTTCTTCACCATGGCTTAAAACAAGGAGGATCAAGTTCTAAGAAGAAAAGTATAGCTTCCATAGCACCTACCTTGTTACCCGTTGTTACATTAAGAGTTAAGACTGCCTCATTCTCAACACAAAGAGTAAGATTGTTGACATTGTACCTTTTATTGTTTCCACAAGGATTAAACTACCATTCACATGGCTTGCAGAATATTCTTTGGCATAGATGTTCATTTGGTCATTTTCATTTCCACTGTTATATAAATAAAATTGCAAGCACTGAAATCCCCTTTTGGGGTATAGTATTCTGCTTTCCAGTATTGCGTTTTGCCCCTCATTTACAGATCTACTGTCGAAATGCATGAAGAAGCCAGAACCTATTAAGAGGACAAAAGCAGAATTGAGAGAAAACATATGCTAGTTACAGGAATGATATTTTCTGAGCATAATAGTTCCCACTGTAGGAAGGGCACTGTACTGGGCATTTAAATATGCATTTAGGAGCAGGCAGTTTGTGAAAGAGACATTAGTCTCTTACTAAAGATGTTAGTTTTGAAAACTGAAAGTGTCACCTACACCTACATGTTCACTGTCTCTCTCTCCCTCCCTCCCTCTCTCCCTCTTCCTCTCCCTTCTTCCCCTCCTTCCCTCCTCTCTTCTTCCTGGTATGCTCATAGAAACATTATCCACTATCCAAATCTGCGTAAATTTTTCTTTCAAATATATTTGACATATAACATTATTTAAATACACACAACATGCTTATTCAATATATTAATATATTGCAACATGATTGCCACAGTAATGATAATTAGTATCTCTATCACATAATGTAATACCATTTCTTTTTAGTGGTTGGAATACTACCTGGTCTCTTAGCAAGTTTGATGATTATGTTATAATACTGTTGTCTATACTCAGCTATACTGTGTGTTAGCTCTCTAGAGCTCCTACTCTTTGCAAGTTAGTACCCTTAAACATCATCTGCCTCAGCCAGAACCCCCCAAAAAGCAGAAAGAAAATGAAAAGCACATTTTTGCTATTTGAGACCTCAACCCTGCCTACATCATCAACCTATCATACAATGGCCCAAAATTCTGAAACATAGTTTTACATATTTCCTTCTAAAATGAGCAAATAAATAAAAATTTAGTATTTGTAACCAAATAAAAAACTATATATTTCCAAAAAAAAGTTACTCATTTAAATGAAATGAAGTAAACTGTATTTCTACCCTAATTTAAAGTATTTTTGTTACAGGAGGGTGTAATGTTGAATACCACCAGCTAAAATTCTGGCACGGATTCATTCACAGCCTAATGCTGTTCACTACAAAGTCTCTCATGTTCTGCAAACTTCAAGAAAATAACCCCACAACTCCAGAGATAAGAGTCCTGTCAGGAAGCACAGTCCTCTCCCGCTGTGGGCTTCATAAAGTCCAGATCTCCTAGTTACAAAAGCATTCAAAAAGTCAAAAAGCAAAGAAATAAACCAGGCCCTTTAAAGGCAGAAAACTGACTCCTGAACAGCATCCTAGTGGATTATCATGAATAATTCTGATAGGAATTCGAGATAAAATCTCAGACTTTTATAACAAAGGGAACAGCTGGAACCCACAATTATAAGATCTAGAATCTGTCACGGTCCTGTACCTTTGCACCGGCCCATGGAGGAGTGGTCACTCTCGGGGCCCCCTGGAGCCTGTTGAACCCTCTGCCAGTCAGCATTATCATCTGAACTTTGAATCATACCACACACATTTTCCAGTTCAAAGTCACATGAGTCCATAAAACTCAAGGAGGATGCTACAAAAGGGAAAAAAAAAACCAAAACATTGACATTAGTGATACACACTAAGTAATAAAAATGAATTTATCACAGAAGTACCAGGAATACATTAGAAGGAACATCTAGCTGATTCTAGATGAAGGTGGATTAAAGACCTCTTGCTATCAGCAGACCTAAGAGATAATCAACTCCGAAGATATGAATAAACTGCCTGTCCCAAGTCTTTTTTTTTTAAGATTTGTTTTTATTTATTTATGCATACAAGAACTGGGGTGTAGGCTAGAGGTGCAGTGGGGTGAGAGAGTTCACCAGAGACAGAGTGGGGAGCAGATCAGGCAGACCTACTAAAATACACTGGTGAGGGGAGCACCAGGTGAGACAGGAGAGGTCTGCTGCACCATGGGGGAAGTTCCGTGGCTAGGGATCGAACTCATGCTGCAGTGGCTGGCTATAGCTTCACAGTGCTGAGACTTAACCCCTTGTGCCACCAGGGAGGTCCATCAAGACTTTTTCTAAATTGGAGAAAACTGAATCTATACTCCTCTAGTTGTTCAGATTATGAAAACACAACCCAGATTATTTTATCTCATTTATATTATAACTCTATAGCTCAGTTTGGCTGAAAAGTTTTGAACATAAGTTGGTCGACATGTGGATTAGTAATAGCTTCAAAACCCGCATAGGATCTGATTTATTTTCTAAATACCAGAACTTGGGAGAAAGAAAATGCTGCTTCCAAGGTGTAGAAGGGGCTCTAAGTGCTATTCTGCTTTTTTCCTAAATTTCAAAGTTCTATAATTTCAGAAGATTTGGCACACAGCTCAGCAAAATACACAGAGCATAGTTTTTCCTACATAGCAGAGAGACACAGAAGTTGTATCAAAGACCCTGTCCCATACAGCAATTATACAGTCGATTCAACTTCAAGAGATCAATTTCACTGAAATCCATCCGTTGGCCAATCACATCTATGAAGTTGTCGATTCTTGTTACAATTGTAGGTTCCGTTCCATTTGTGAATGCAGTTTTACTGTAGTGCATTACTGAAGTGTAGTCATAAGGAGCATTCAGGGAGTCTGACTTTTGGTCATCATAGACATTAAAATTGTGCTCTTTGCCTAAATGATAAATAAAAAAAAATCTTTAATTACTCGATGTCTCCAAAATGCAGCTCATCTTATTCAAAATATTGTTAATGTGGAAAATGAGACTGTAATAAACATAGTGTAACTTTTGCTACAACTGAACTACAGTATTTCAAGAGTGTTTCATACATTCCTACCTTAGGATATAATATTCAAGCTTAGAATTATGATATCAGCAGTCATGTGGAACACAGCGAAGCCCAAAGTTGGACATTAGCATTTGGCCTAAGGTTCTAGAATTGCTAGTGGAAGAGAGGATTCATCTCAGGAAAGCATTGTTGAAACACACGGGGTGACCAGCAGTCAATGATGGGGACCTCGGAAGCAGATGGACAAGCAGTCAGATGACCTTGGGAAGTGTGGTGGGATGGTTCCTGGCAATGAATGATAGGGTAGACTGAGGTCATTAGAAAACTTAGTCCAGGATTTCAAGGTTATTGAAATATTCATAATTGTATTTTAAATCAACACAGCTAGAGGAGTTAACTGGACGATTAGCGTCATGCTAATGGGCAACTGTTTACAACTTGAAATTGGATCATTTTGTGGACACAAAAAAACGGATCTGATCTCTAAAACACAAAAATGTGTTATCAAATCTATGCAGAAATTGCTACTAAAAAGAAAAGACTCTGGGAATCCTGAAAGGTGAGGTCATGGATTAAAGTCAAACACTTTTCTTGCTCAAAAAAGCTTTTATTCTGCTGCTCTGCTTTACTCCAGTTGAGCTCCCCAGGCGTGGTGGAGATAGGGTAGGAGCAAGAGCTGTGATGTTAAGATTGTGATATCAGGGACTGCCGTATAGAGCAGTCTTTTCACAGTACTTCATGTGACAGCAATGCCATCCCCTCCACTATACCCTACAGGACAGGTAGGTGGGGAAGCTTACTGTGGGGAAAATGTGGAAAATGAGCTCTAGTTTTACATGACTATTAAGACCTATCTGATCGGAAATACAAAGTCATAAAAATGTTTGAGCTGTTTGACTCCTGCAGTGTTTTTCCAATACAAGTTCCTTGGAACAAAATTCCAAATACTTCAAAGAAAAAGAAAAATATAAATACCATGATCGAATCATTTTAGGAAATGCACTTCTTTTTGGAGTTTACAATTCACGTTGGTCTAACAAAGACTCTGAACAATATAACAGTGTCAACAACTAGCTGGCTAATTTCTCTTAACCTAGGATTTCCCAAACCAATTTGACAAGGATCCCTTCCCATGGAATCCATATTTTGGGACCACACCCCATAAAACATGCTTTGGGAAGCATCAAACTTGTTTCTAAGATCATATCGAGCTTAAAAATATGAGGGTTCTAGGGAATTAGAGCCTCAGCAACCTGCCAATATTTCAACTCATATCGTTTAGAACCGGATGACATGAAGCATCAAAATATCAGACGTTATCCATTTATTAACTGTTGGCACAGATGATAGGAGAGGGCACAAGCTTAGAAATTAAGTCTTTAACAAAAAGTTAATGAAAGGAAGGAGGAAGGTGGGAGGGAGGGAGGAAGGGAGACACGCACCTGACTGAATTCTGTCCCAAATGATGTGGACGTAGTCATCCCGATCCGAACGCGACTGCTCATGCCAGAAGCCCAGTGCGTGGAGGAACTCATGCTGAACTGTTGCTATTCGGTCACAGTTTTCTCCAATGGAGAGTTCTTGCCTCCCAACATGCTTATTTCCCACTGAAGACCAGCAGCTTACAGGAGGGTTTACAGAGGGGGAGAGGGTGTGATAATGATGCAGATTGCGATCTCAGGGCAAAATCTCCAATGCCCAATTCATTTAGCCCACTCCACCTAGAGTCTCTGCTTTTATGTCTGAACACCATACATTTCTCCATGACCCAGGGACAGGTATGAAAAGACCAGATGATCTCTGGAGAACAGGTCCTGACAACAAATATTACAAAGAGCAAGTGACCCCCAGGAACACTTGACCTGAATTTTCTAGGAAGCTTCAGAGTGTTTCAGATTCTCCTTGTTTTGTGGATGGCCATCAATAAAGGTTTGGTAAAGATAGCAACCACTCAGAATTGCGGAGTTTCGGTCAAATAGCACTGTCATCTTCCTAACTCAAGTAGTAAGAGTCAATAGATTAAAATAAATTTAAACTCATATGTGTGTTAGGCCTCCCTGGTGGCACAGGGGTTAAAGTCTCAGTGCTATCAAGCTATTGATATGAGTTGTATCCCCACCCATGGAGCTGACCCACATGGCACATCAAACCTCTCCTGTCTCTCCCACTGCTCCCCTCAGCAGTGTATATCAGTAGATCTGCCTGTTCTGCTCCCTACTCTATCTCTGGTGAATCCTCTCACGCCCCACACCTCTGGCCTACACCCCAGTTCTTGTATGCATAAATAAATAAGATAAATCTTTTAAAAAATAAATTCATACATGCGTTCTATGTAAACTATAAACAGCTGAAGTTCACAAAGTAGTAGGATGAATGGCATGCAATCTCACCACATTGTCTTAACATCAGTAGTCTGCTTACATGCATAAAAGTGTTATTTTTATGGCTAGAGAGACTAGATCTGTCTACAGCCATACCACCCTGAACATGCCCAATCTCATCTGATCTTGGAAGCTAAGCAGAGTCAGGCCTGGTTAGTACTTGGATGGCAGAAACTAGATCATCTACTCTCTAGCAAACAGCAAAGGAAGCCCCAACCCACTCTCAAGGTCAGGGTCTAGGAGCAAATGCTGTGATGTAATACCTCAACCACAGCAGTTCTCATTAGAATTCCTAGAAGATAAATTCTTCCACTTACCCGCTTCCCTTGAAAACTGATATATAATTATCTTCTCCAGTCCAAGGCTTGAAGTCAATGCATGTTTTTAGGCGATAGCGTTCAAATGCATTGAGGATAACTCCCTTAGCATTCATTTCTGAAGGAAAGAAACAAACAAAAGTAGACTTATTAAAATTATCACCATTGACCAAGTCACCATGGAAGCAAACCGTGAAATATATTGTTTATCATGAATTAATCCCCTCATGAATGTTTAATGTTTTATTTTTATAAAATTTAGTATTCAATACCAATTAAGAAACATTCAACAAGTGTGAGAGTATTGTAAAAGGCACAGCCCTCTACCAAGATAAGGCCTTCATTTACCCTGTACCTTTATTGACCAAGGACTTTAATCACTTTGTATCACAAATGCAAAAAAGTGCCACCCAGTATCTGTCTTCTAAATCCCTGGCTCCAAAGGATAAGGCCAGTCCTGGTCAAAACTAAGAGTTAAGCAAACAGCTGTTCAGGATTATTTCCGCCCCCCCCCCCCTTTTTTAAGATCTATTTATTCATCATACAAACTGAGGTATAGGCCAGGTATGGGGTGGTGAGAGGATTCACCAGAGACAGAGTGGGGAGCAGAACAGGCAGATCGACTGAAGTACACTGCTGAGGGGAGCAGCAGGCAAGGCAGGAGAGGTCTGCCCAGCCATGTGGGAATCTCCCTGGCGGGGTATCGAACTTGTGCTTTAGTGGCTCTGGATAGCTTCATAGTGCTGCACTAAACCTGCTGTGCCACCAGGGAGGCCCTATTTTCCCCTTGATAACCCCTTCAGGTTCCTAGCATCTTGACCTTTATGTCCATCCCACTTCTTTTATTCCCATCCTTCACTCACATTCCCCCACCATCCCAAATCTGGTAGGCAAGCAAGGAAATGTATTTATTCACTGGAAGTTGCGTCAAGTGTTACGCCTTTTAGGGAACTTGCACCTAATAGCAGATAACATTGGAAGTTTAAGCAAGAAGACTAAAACCCTACTGTTCCTGTATTGGCCCACTGGAATTTGAGCAATAATGACTTCTGGCTTTCCAGATATGACTTCCAGAAAACTCTTCATAGGGATTTACTTCTGCTATGTGTAAGAGTGGGTTTGCTTAGTGATTTCCTTAGCCTGAGTCATTTGAAGATGGTATAAATTTCTGAAATGTAAGGAAAAACTCTTCTCATGTTGAACAGAGATTAAGTTCACTGCTACAATAGCAAGTATTTTCTAAACAAAAAATCATAAAATTGAAAGAATAACCTCTGAAAATGTGAAGTTTAATTTTATTATAAAAACTATGTAACATAAAACAATGCAATAATGGCAAGCAAAAGAAGAAAAAATGTTAAATACATAGTTAAAACTATGTAAAAAAAAGTGCACACTTTTGAATAGTAGGATCTGGGCCACATTTTTTACTTAATATGTTTCATTCATGTATATTTTTAAAATTTACTTTGAAAATATTCGTTGACACTCCATAATATACCAGATTGTGTTAAGGCTCAGTTTTACAAAATGAAATAGAACTCCTGTCCTTAAGCCATCGCTATGTTGTTTTATGATGTTGCTTAAACATGGATACTTAAAGCTTACAAGGTTTGGTTAAAACACATGGTAAAAAATAGCCTAAGTGCACTGCTCACAATAGCAAAGGTATGGAAGCAACCCAGATGTCCAAAAATAGATGATTGGATCAAGAAGATGTGGTACATATACACAATGGAATACTATTCAGCATGGAAAGAAGATAAACACATGCAATTTGCAGCGACATGGATGGAATTAGAAGGGATCATACTCAGCGAAATAAGCCAGAAAGAAAGAGAAAAATATCGAATGGTTTCACTTATAACAAGACTGTAAGGAAACCAAACAGGAGAGAGACACTCAGCAGGTGGGGGAGGGGCAGGGGGAGTGGAGGATAAGGGCACAAAATGGAGTAGAAAAGAACACAAGGGACCACGGAGATGGATCACAGGTGAATTGGTGGTGGGTTACCCAAGGGGAATACAAAATGTAAAAGACATAATAATAAAAATTAAAAAAAAATAGCCTAAGAGATAGTCAAATTGAAGCTCAGTAATATTCCAGGGAACACAGCAGAGAGGAGAACAAAGTTTTAAAATATATATGCATGTATACATGCCTACATATATGCATATCACATATATAATTTTAAAACAAAAGTATTTTAAAATTTTTAATCAAAAGATGAAAAGAAAATGTTTAAATCAGAAGTGGTCCTACAAGAGAACAAATTTTCAATTATAAGAGGAATAAACTCTGAGAATCCAATGTAAATATAGTGACTGCAGTTAATAACACTGCATAGTATAATTGAAATTTATTATGAGAGTAGAATTTTAATGGTCTCTTCAAAAGACAGAGAGAAAGAATGTGAAGGGATGGATGTTAGTCCATGGGAATCCCTTCACAATGTGTGTATGTATGATATGTATGTACATAAATATCATATACATTCAGGGATATACACCTTAAATATAATTTCACATGTGAGTAATACCTTCATAAAGCTGAAATTTTAAAAATTTTAATGAAACCTTTCCCCCCATTCCAAAAGCCTTTTACCTCTCCTATTATAGATGCTTTTTGTAACTTCTTACCATGTTTATTACTCTGGCCTTGGCTTTCCTACCCTTCTTTTGTTTATTTCATCAATGTTTCTGGCCAATCCTCCCTTTCCACTGACTTCTATCAGAACCTCTCCTATACCAACTCCAAAAAGGTCACTCTCCCAGGCTGAATTCCATTCTCCACCATATTCTTACTCAGTCAGTCTTCCTGGGTTGTTCAATAAGACCCATTATCCATGGGGCCTCCCTGGTGGTGCAGTGGTTAAGCGCTGTGCTGTGGAGCTGTCGGCAGCGGCGAGGCGAGTTTGATGCCCAGCCGGGGAGAATCCCACATGGCGTGGCAGACCTCTCCTGCCTCGCCCGCTGCTTCCCTCAGCAGTGTATTTCTGATCTGCCTGTTCTGCTACCCACTCTGTCTCTGGTGAACCCTCTCGCCGCCCCACGCCTCTGGCCTGTACCCCAGCTTGTATGTATAAACAAATAAATAAATAAATAAAATTTTTTTTTAAAAGACCCATTATCCATGAAGTACTTACATGCAAGACATTGTGCAAGATGCCCATGCATACCCATGGTCTCAACCGTCTCCCACTTCCTAATAACCCCCAAGTATTTTTCTAGCTTAAATAAGCAGGCTATCACCCACACTTTGATATCTCCACCACAGTGAACCTGATGCATGGCATCAGGTAAAATTCTGCATGGCAACTAATTTCCACCTTACTTCTCTATCCCAACCACTTTAAGAAATATTCCCTATTCTTGTTAAAGTCACTACCATACACACATTTTCCTAAGACTGCATCCAGGGCACTAGCATCTTTTCACCTAGACCTCCTTCTTCTTAAGCTCGTGAAGTCAATCAACCAATCTCACAATTGCCTCCCAACACTTTCATCGATTTATCCATTCTTGTCTATCATCACTGAGAGTCTTGGTTCAGAAGTTCTTCAAACCTTCCCTAAATTTCTGCAATCATCTCCTAATTGATCTCCTTACTTTCTTTTTGCCCAATTAATAACATGGTTTCTACAATGCAACCAGAATGATAACAAGCTCACTTCCACATGAACATTTCTGGTGACTCCATTTTTCATCAGTAAACACACCAAGTTCTTTAACTTGGGAAAAACCCAAGTCCTTCTCTAACTGGATCCTGCCTACCTATTCAACCTCATTCTCTGCCCTCTTCCAATCTAAATTTCAGCTGAAGGATTTTGCCCTTCCCCATAACTTGGCACACAGTGATCCATCTGCCTAGAGCACCTTCCCTTGATGTGAGAAGCTGCATTAGCCCAGATGGTACAGTGGACTAACATGAATTAGCAAGGGATATCATTTGGGCAGATGCTGTGAATGCCGACCTGGCAGATGGATAAACGGCACATCATACAAAGAAGTACCGATGAACAGAATGCAAACTTGTCTTTAGTCCCATTCATCTCCCCACCTAGGCACCTAGGAAGGATGGACAACTTGCACAACCTTTGTGGCAGCTCTGTTGTGTAGTGCTGCCTACTACCTAACATGCATGGCTTTATATCCATGTTGAGTTATACCCCTCCAATGGACTTCCATAGCTCTTTGAATACATCACTAATCATAAGGTTTATGCCTTTCTACTATAATATGCTTTTGGCTCATGTGAATCTCCACTGAAATACATGCTCTTTAAGGAAATATTTCCTAAATAGCAGCTGCTAAACTGATATCATTTTCACAAGTCCATCATTAAAATGAGGGCCATGTTCAGAGTTTTACATTGCACTTGAATTTCTTCTATAGAAGGGATACTTGTTTACTTCTTTGTGCTGTTTTTTCTCTTAAAACTTTTTTTAAAAGATTTATTTATGTATGCATACAAGCTGGGGTACAGGCCAGAGGCGTGGGGCTGCGAGAGGGTTCACCAGAGACAGAGTGGGGAGCAGAACAGGCAGATTGACAGAAATACACTGCTGAGGGGAGCAGCGGGCGAGGCAGGAGAGGTCTGCCACGCCATGTGGGAATCTCCCCGGCTGGTTGTCGAACTCACATCACTGCTGCCGAGAGCTCCACAGCACAGCACCTAAGCACTGCACCACCAGGGAGGCCCCTCTTAAAACTTTTTTTAATGCCAAGAAAACCTTTTTCTCCTATAGAAAAGTTATCTTTAGCTTTGGGTTAATGTCTTCTGACTTTTTAGTATTAAAACATTACGTATTTTATGAAAAGAAGATGGTAATAGATAGTAGATGCTTGTTCAAGTTCCTAACTTGACAAAATAGAGTATTGGTGAACAAGTGGCAGACCCTATCATTTTGTTGGTTGGTTGTTTTATGCTTTTCACTCATATGTAGTCTAAACATATGGGAAACCACTGCTTTAAAATGACCAGCTCCCTAATCTTTCTCTTCCAAGTACCCAATAGAGGGTAGACTTTGCATAAATGTAGGTAAAATTAATCCCTTTGTTGATTAAAAAAAAACAACTCAGCAAATACTTCAGAGAAAATCAGTTAGGGTCTTTTCACTGTTCATTTGCTTATTTTTTTAAAGTATATATACATATCCATATAAATCAACAAATAAACAAAAACCCTTAAAAACTGTAATAGCCCCCCTGAAATACTGAAACCACATTATGTATGGAGTCTCCAAGATATGTATACTCACCCAAGCTATCTTCTAGAACATATGGAATGGTATGGGGCCATCTAATGTTTTCTCCAATGATGGAATTTCTGCCTTGTGCCTGCCAAAAATAAATGTGAAAGGGATAATTAAATGAAGACCAAAACTTATGAAACAATTAATAGTTAATCTAGAAACAAGTGAAGTTGAAAGCTCTCTCAGCCTATCTAAGCAAATTGCCTGTGTGCATATGTACAGCATGTCAATGCATGTATAGTGCTCCTACTTTTATTATAATATAACAAAATTTCTAGGAAGAGATCACAAGTTTCTATCATTAATTTTATTGATAAAGATGAAGAAGGAAACATGCAAAACCACATAAAAATGACTATTGGAAAACTAAACTATAAATATTGTTAGATACATACACTAGCTTCTTATACTAGAGATTAAAAATATACAAGAAGTGATAGTGAAACTTCAGTAACCTTAACCTCACAACATCAGAAAGCTCCACATGAGGTAAACAAACGTTTTTAAACACTTTTAAAGGATGTGAACTTTTTATAGTAGAAAATAAATAATATTTCATTAATATATTTATCCAATCAACAGAATAAAACTTTTAGAAACTAGGGATACATTGATGACAAAATTGTCAAGGTCTTTATCTTCATGGAGCTAATATCTAGTGGAAGACACAGACATATAAGAAGACAAGTTTAAACAGGATAAATTTAATTGCGGAGGAAATGAAAGGGAGAAATGTAGATAAGAGCAAAGGGATGGGAGAGAACCTTAGATAAGGGACTCTTTGAAAGGATGACATTAAGGATGAAAAGGGAACAAGAAGAGCCAGAATTGAAAGGATAGTAGGAAAATTATTTCAGAGAGAAAAAATGTAGTTGCTTTGGTTCTGAGATTGGAATAAGCTTGGTATATTTTGAGGCTAGTAGACTAATGAGTTAGGAGACAAAAGAGATGAGAACAGGAGACAAGAGTAGAGGAGGGGCGAGTAAGGAAAGAGAGCAGTGGAGAGATGATTTATGGCCCTGAGAGATAGTTGGATTTTAAAAGCCCATGCTCTCCAATCATTCCCAGACACTCTATTTCAGCTTGCAGTGGTTAATAGAAGATTCTTCCTTGCATTGTTTCAACTCACCTCATCAAGTTTGATGTCTCCCTCAAAAAGATTCATTCCTGAATCTAAGAGGGAAGATAAAAAATTTGTGTGAACAATTTGGATTCAACCCCCACCCCCCCGCCGCCGAACTTAATAAAGATGGGGAAATAATCCACAAACCTTCATTGATATCAAATATGTCCCGATCAATTCCACCATCCACATCTTTGAATGAAATAACAAAGAAAAACATATTGAACATTATGTTTACAAAAGAAAATCTTTATTAATTGCAGAATTAAAAGTAAGTTAGGTTCTTTTACCTCAGATAAGTGATTTCTAGTTTCTGATTCAATATATATATTAATTGATTGATTGAGAATCTCTCATGAGCCATCTTTGGGGCTATAAACATCTTGCCCATATATTCTTAACCTATGCATATGCCTTGAATGTCAAGTGACTTCGAAAATAAGAAATTGGTTACTCTGTATAATATTAAGCTTAATTTGGAACACTAGACTAGATGAATACATTAAACAGGAAACAAGTGTCAAAATTTGGGCAAACCAGCCCAAGCTACCCAAAGATGTACATCCTCAAGCAAAATCCTAATTTAAATTTGAATTAATCTTTTAAATTGCAAAAGGGTGAGTAATATGGCAAATCTCTAAGATTGCAACAGAGAAGGATAGAAAGTCAGGTTTGTCAAATTCCACATGAAATAGCAAAAGCAATCAGAGTGAGCATTTATGGGATCCATATATATCAGTTGCTGTGTTTGGCTTTTTCAGTATCTACTCATTTGCACGGTATGTGAGCAGGAACAATAAAATGTTCCTCAATAAATTGAAAGAAGTCAATGTTTGATCAAAGTTCTATGCAATTATGTTTAAGCACCTATGCATTGTGCTCAGCTATAAATGTGTCATAAACTTTTCTGTCTTGCTGTTCTAGTCACTGTTAGTAACTATCTTTTCTGTTGCTCTATGTAACTTTCTTTTATTACTTATAGCAAAATTCAAAATAGACTCACCAAAATCTTCTGTAGTTGACTGGGAAACAAACAAAAAATATATATTAGTATGATATCCATGACATAAGTGATGTTCTTTGTCCGAATTTTTATCTAACCACTTTTGGGTTATTGTAGTTTTTCATTAATATCATGAATTACACTCTCATATATATTCAAGACAGCTATATTGGGAGTCTAAGAAAATCTTTTAACCAAAGAGTCTTCTCATGTCACAGGAAAAAATGAAACTACCTGTTACATGAGTTTGAAAGTGAGAGAAACAAGAAATTAACTTCACAGACTGAAAAGAAGTCAAAACAAAATACCCCGGTTCTCAAATATGCATTCATTTTAAGCATGATTTCCTAAAGGATTCACAAAGCAATGTTTGAAAGACCTTATAACCTATTCCCAATGCTGAAATAGTATTGAAATTTATGACCCTGCTTAAAAAGAAATTTATTCAAGATTTCATGAATCATGGTTTACTTCCAGATTTCTTTCAAGATTCTGCTTTCAAAGAGAATACCAAATGTTTAAGAAAAAAGCCAGTGCACATACTATGCAATTAAAAAAAACTGCAGAAAATAGATTGTCCACAAGTAATCAAATGAATCCTAGTCTATATGCCCACTGGGGAAAAATTAAGTGAAGTAACCTAGTAAAAACTGGTTAGACTGGTAAACAGTAGATCTAGTTTATATTCCTGGCAAGTCAGCTCACTTCCCTGACACACTATCTATAAAATATGGCCAGTGTCTGCTTTGCATGTGATTGTGAGGGATCTGTGATCTCAAGTGAAAGAAACACTTTATAAACTACTTCAAAATGTCATGCCATTGTAAGCTGTGATTTATTTAAATGCTGCTTGCATGTCTAAATACTAGAATCATTTGGAGTATTTGGCAAGCAGTGGAAATGAACTGGTTAGGTGGTTATCATTCTTTCTTGATATTATTAAATGCCTTGGTTATCTCACATTTTACTTAAAAATTACCAAGTGTTTGTTCAGAATTGCTGTAATTGTCTTAAATGCTATCTTTTGTTCTCAATGCTACAGTTCGCGTGCATAGACTATTAACTCAATATTATTATTGCTGATTTTTAAACCACCACTAAAGGTATATTTGATTTTTCATTGAAGATCTTGGATTAGTTTGTGCAACAATCTCCTGTCACTATAGAAGGAGTAATCTAAACCAGCGAAGAAGCAGAAGAGAAATTCCATGCTACAAAACTTTATACGTATTTGCTTTGCCTGGACATTCATCATGTACTTCGTTCTTGTCTCAAGTTACTGTAACAACAATCTCCTTTATATTTGGAAGTGAAAATTTTTCAAGTTTCACATTTTCTATTTTGTCAAAAGAAAACACGTTGCACAACAATGAAACTGAAAGAAAAACACAACTTCGTATCAATGTCTGACTCCACTAATGGGGCTTCTTACCCCCTATTTTCTCCCTGCCCCTGCTTGGCAAAAAAGAAACACTCATTTCATTTACACTCTGAAATTTCTAAGCAACTAAAAAAGAACAAGCATGGTGTTCTTTAACAATCAGTATTAATCGCCCCCAATTTTTCGAATTGTTTTCCGTATATTGTTTCCTTACCAATCCAGAAACCACAAGGAACACGGCAAAGAACAGAAACCAAGGCAGGCGCCATGGATCCATGCTGTCACGTCAGCTTGAAAGTTGTGGACTATGAAATTCAAATAGCACTTTTTAAAAGGCAAACATCATAATTTATAGCCTTCCAGCTTGATGATCCATCTTACAGGCTAGCTTGCTGCAGCAGTAATATCCTAATCACAGAGTCAAAGTTCAGTACCTGTAAGACCCAGGGTTATGGGTTGTTTTGTTCCGTGTCAACATTCAGTATCCAATTGCCTGACTGGGCCCAGTTAATGAAATAAGTTCTCTAATCTATGCATCCTCATTCCCAGGACTACTAAATGCTACTTGAACAAAAGGTAATATAAAGTTAATTTTAATCTTGTTCTTTCAAATTAGTAAGCATTTGTGAAGCTCTGCTTTTTGTTAGTCACTCATTTAGCAAAAATTTATGAATTACAAAATCCATTAACAAGCCAGAAAGCTGGCATATTTGCTATCCAGATATAAAGCAGCAGAATAGCAACATGTGTCACTCTTGAAAACTCCCAGAGTTAGGGTTAAATGGTTAAGAATGGTCCTTGCCACTATATGCAAAAGAATGAAACTAGATTGCTATCTTACACCATACTAAAACCAACTCAAAATGGATAAAAGACTTGAATGTAAGACCAGAAAACTAGCAGGGGAGGGACAGAGAGGGGTCAAAACAGGAGGGAAGCACAGAAGAGACTATAATGACAGTTCACAAGTGCTGTGGTGGTGGGAAAACTATGGAGACTACACTTCAGGGGAGAAATCAAATATTGTGCAAAAATGAACAACAATATAAGAAATTATAAATAAATAAAAAAAAGGATGGTCATAGGTTTCCTTTTAAATGAATGTTCCCAATCCATCTCTCAAGTCTATCTCACTTTCCTTTTCTTGGGATAACACCTCTTTATTTTTTTTTCAATTTTGGTTATGATTTTGGGGGTCACATTTTTACTCCTCTGTATGTGAGTATGTTATATTCAGCCTCCACAAAACCACTCATGCCAATGCTCTAATTTCTTCCCTCCCTTTTCTCCTCCCTCCCCTTATTCCCTCTGGAAACCTTTAATTTTTTTTTTCTGAAGAAATCCCCAAGATTTGTTTTTGCTGTACTTTGCCAACATGTTTTTTTTTTGTCATTTATATTTCACAGATAAGTGATAAAACCACCTATCTTTATCTGTCTTTCAATTTCTTACTTATTTCTCTTAGCATGATCATCTCGAGATCTATCCATTTCATACCCAAAGGCATTTTTTCATCTTTTTAGATACCTATGTAGTATTCTATTGAGTATATACCCACAGGATATTGTCTTTTTAGAGAGAAGTGCTTCCTAACTCAGCTCCCCATATTTACTCTTAACTAAATTGTGATATAGTAGAATAGTTTTTAAATACTAATTTTTTCCCTCAGTGTTTACTTCTGCATCAAGATTTGTCTTTGCCCCCATTCCATGCTAGGAGAAAGGTTATGAAAAAAACATCAATCAGCTTTAATGTCCTCCCAAAGGACAAGGGAAGTGGTGTTTGGAATGAAAAAGCAAGACATTTCCAACCTCCAAGGACAAGATGAGAGTTAAAAGGGAAAGTTAAAAGTGATAGGTATGATCAGTTTTTCACCTGTTCCTTAGTATCCCCCAGGAAGTTTGTGGAATCCAAAACCAAATGGGCTAGAGCTGCAAGGAAACAACACTCTACAGAACATTCTATGCCATGGAAGAAAATGAATAACTTCTGTTAGCAAGAATGGCACAGAATTGTCAAAGAAAAACTCTATGCCTAAAGGGTCATGTAGGTAGGAATAAGAATGTCTCCACAGCAGGATGCAGAGAATGACAACCAAGCACCAAATGGAGGAATCCATTTCAGAGAATGCCTGTGAGATTAGATGACATTGGGGAACCTCAGAGAGAAGCCTAAGGGTAGAAGATGGAATTATTGAATTGGCTGTAATTAAATTTCTCCCACCAATGCAGAGTGGAACTCCATATAATAAACAGTTACTGAAAAACTAAGGCTTTTTGTGTACTTCTGTTTTTGTAAACTGAGATATGCAACTGAGACACTCAATTACATTCTATAGATAGAGATAGATAGATAGATAGATAGATAGATAGATAGATAGATAGATAGATGATAGATAGATAGATAGATAGATAGATAGATAGATAGATAGATAGATAGATATAGAGAGAGATAGGCAGCTCCATTCCAAGTTAGGAAACTGGAAACAGGTAAGAAGAAAGAGTTCCTAAACCTGTTTGAGTCTTCGAACCCTAATTACAGCATAGGAACAGAGCCTCGCCATGAATCTCATGGATAATCATTAACACACAACTGAATCCCAACTCCAATGGTGGGTTTGACTACAATTAATGCATCTCTTTTACATTTCATTATGTCAATGAAGCTCTTGAATGCAGAAGGTACATTTGACTGTCTAACTTACCTCCAGCTCCCATCACTTGTATCCTGCCCGTGGAAAGCATTTTCAAGCCTCATCATGGCGGATTCTATCGGGAAAACATCTTTCTCCTGATTGCTGGTCTTCCTTTGGCCTCCAAATCTCCCAGAAAAATATCTTGAACAGGAAACCCAGCGCTTGAGATTCTAGGCTTCATTGTTGTTCTGAGATCTCCTAAGAACCATTAGGGAGGCATATTTCTCTTAGGAATGTGATTCTCAAGAACTCCATGGAATTTGAGTGCATTCTAGACCTAAGGGTCTAGATCATGAGTATAAAAATCTTTCTAACATAAAATAATACAGAGCTTTCAATAGATGATCCAAAAGACTTCTTATTTTTTGTCTCCTAATGCTCATTACCTTCACCTTATTCTCATTTCAAAAAAGTTTTCTAAGGTATTTTCCAAGTATCCCAATATTAACTCTTTATGAACAATTAGCTCTTTATGATTTGTGAAAATGATATAATTGATCAGCATCAGTTTAGTAATATTAGTTCTTATAAACAATCCCATAATATATTGGGGAGATGAGTATATATGTATTTTTAAAGATTTATTTATTTATGCATACAAGCTGGGGTGCAAGCCAGAGGTGTGGGGCGGTGAGAGGGTTCACCAGAGACAGAGTGGGGAGCAGCACAGGCAGATCCACGGAAATACACTGCTGAGGGGAGCAGCAGGCGAGGCAGGAAAGTTCTGCCACGCCATGTGGGAATCTCCCCTGCTGAGAATCGAACTCACTTCACCGCCGCCGACAGCTCCACAGCGCAGCACCTAACCACTGCGCCACCAGTGATGCCCAAGATAAATATATTTGAATTTTAGTTAAATTAAATAGATCTGAGGGGAAGGAAAATGGGGGTGGAGTGACTCCAGCAATCTCTGGGCAGCTATGAGAAGACAAATTGAATAGGGGCCCACCTAAAGGGCAGAGAAGTTCATAATACAGGATTGGGCAAACTGAATCAACTTCTTCACACATATTATCACACACCTGCCCCAAGTTACCATTTCTTACTCCATTTTTCAAAATTGTGGTGTGTTACCATCTTAATCAAAAGTTCTCCAGAAAAGCAAAACCAATAGGATTGTATACAGAGAAATTTATTTTAAGAAATTGGCTCGATTTTGGAGGCTGGCAAGGCCAAGCTCTATGGGGTGGGTTGGCAGCCTGGAGACACAGAAGAAAGCTGATGTTACAACTGAAGTCCAAAGGCTATCTGTTGGCAGATTTTCATCTTCTTCTGAGATCTCTATTTTTTTCTGGTAAGGCTTTCAACTGATTAGGTCAGTTCTAATTAGAGTGGCTAAAATGCCTTATTCAAAATCTACTAATTTAAAGGTATTCTTATCTAAAAAATATCTTCACCCTGACGTTTAGACTGATGTTGGACCAAGTACCTAGTTAAGAGGTCTAGCCAAATTAACAGATAAAATTAATGATCACATCTGCTTCTGTTTTGTTGTTTTTTTTTTTCAAAATTTTCATGATCACATGTTTATGGGCTATTGTCACACTTCAGGCAATTATTGTCATCATATAGTACCACTGGTATGACTGTCAGTCATACCTATGGCTGAAGACAAAGATCCTATCTGTCATAGTTCATGATGAGCATGAATGACAATACAGTCACATATGACACCAAGAAAATATTAATGGACCAGGAATAATCTTTCAGATTTCTGGTTTCTGGCTGAGGCAGTGAAGAATATTCTAGAATATTCTATTCCTACATAAGATGGCCCCTGTTCCCTTCAAATTCCTGGAATGATTTTATACAGGGAGCTCTTATGCTGGAAGTCAGCTCCCAAAATGGGGTTGGGGAGGAATCTGCAATAAAATGAGATAAACAGCTTCTTCCCACCAGAACCAAGGATCGGCAAAGGATCACCAGGTGGATCATAAAATGTGGCAACTCAAATCTAGTACAGCTGACTTGGCACTATTAAGAATCCACCCTTAGATTGCATAACTCTTGCACTGACTAGGTAAGGAATTAGTCCAAGTGAAATTAACCTTTATCATAAGTTATTTCACACTTTCACTAAATAAATTTTGTTTTATATAGATTATGCCACATGTACATACTTGTGGTTCTCTTCAAAGTAATTCCTAAAACAATAAGTATAGAAATGTTAGTGTCACACAACCACCCTAAACCAAGCAGGTTCAGTATCAATCCAAGCAGACTTGCTCCATTAGTTGTTGTCATAATGTTCTTTTTATTGTTTGTACTCCACACACCGGCACACCACATCATGCCACGACTACTCCACGCTATGCTAGGAGGCCACGCCCCCACACTACACTGTGCTAAGCCATGCCCCCCAGGCGGGCCAACAGGCACAGGCCTGCAAAGGCCCATCCCCAAGGGGAGGGTGGGGAAAGACTAAGAATGCTCCCACCTACCCCACAGTTAGTAAACAAGATTAGAACATAGGAACATTGTTTATTTAATCTAGCATTGGACTTGCCTTAAATTTAAAAAATATACATTAAAAAAGAAAAGAACTCACCTGAAGTTAGAACAGGCCTAAAGTGGGCATCCACTGACTCTACGATAGAAAAAGTGGCATCTGAGGCTGTTCCCAAATTGACACCTGTGGTCTACTTCCTGAGAGTTTTCACTCACTCAAACTCAAGTCCAGTTTACTGCCCCTGTAGTTCAGCCCTGAAAACAATAGAAGAGATTAATCACTCCTTCTTGTGCTTTGATTGCTTATGGACAGCATTCATCACCCAGGATTATAATCATTTCTAAATCTTTCTCTCCCAGGAAACTAACTGAAAACCAGTACCATTGAAATGTATAAACCTAGCACTTGGCACTTGATGGCTACTTGGTAAATATTTATTGAAAAAAGTGGAAAAGAACTATTGAAAATCAGGGTGTATCTATCAATTGCTTTTTTTGGCATATAGTTCATAGTGATCTCTTAAGATCCTTTGTATTTCTGTGCTTTCTGTGGTAATTTCTCCTCTTTCAATTCTGATTCTGCTTATTAATGTCTTCTCTAAATTGTTTTTATAATCTACCTCATCTCCACCAGGCACATAGCCCAAAAGTCAATAAAATCACATGCTTTGTCCAGTGAAAACTAATATTTCCTAATGGGACATAATACACAGCTTTGTTGTGATGTTATTATGGGTGTACCATCAATGCTTCATGATTTGGTTGTGCCAAATCAACATGCGCAGAATGACAAAGGAGCAGTTCCAGAGGGTGGGATGACACGTGTCCGACACTAATATAGTTTTAAAAGCCACTCATTAATTTGAATGGATTCAGTGCAGACTCGCTCCATCCATTTTGAGAAAAAGTCTGCCAAATATCTAATAACCGTGGTTTGTCTATATTTGTAATATGGTGTTCCATGAAAAAAGCAGTTTGGTTCACATCATATTTCTAGGAATCCCACAAGTGCTTTTCCTCAAGCATGTAACTTGAGACTGTCAGTGGCTATTTTGGCTATTTGGTCAACTATGATAACACTATTATGATCCCTTTATATTCAGTTATGGTTATCCTATACATGGTCACCAAACTTCAATCTATCTGGGTTTACTGGGGGGGTGGGGGGGGACGGGACTGACCTAGGGCTCAATACTATGCATCAGCCTGCTGTTTTCCACAGCACAGGTCTTTTGCTGTGTTCTGTTTTATGATGTGCACTTGCTGAGGAAATCTGCCCTGACATGTGCTAAAACAGACAAAACTTTCCAAAGAATGTTTAACGCCACAACCTGCAGGGCAACAGCAGAAAGAGAGCCAAAGGTAACATGCCAAGCACCGGATCAGACTGGTGTCCTGAGGGAAGAACTCAGCTGTCTGAGGTGTTACTAAACTGCCTGAGGGTCAATTCATTAAATATCTGCTCTCAAAGGAGAAAATGTGCTAGACAGAAGGGAAGGAAATATGAGAGGACAGTCTTCTTCCTTTTGATTTTTGGCCTGCAGCTTTTAATTTGCAGTAACATTCACCCTGGGTCACGTTAACAGCAAAAAATGATTGAGAAAGAAAAGATTAAATGTTTGATTCTTTTCTTTTTTCTTTTTTTTTAAAAAAGATTTATTTTTGCATGCAAGCTGGGGTACATTCCAGAGGCGTGGGATGGTGAGAGGGTTCACCAGAGACAGAGTGGGGAGCAGAACAGGCAGATCAATGGAAATACACTGCTGAGGGGAGCAACGGGCAAGGCAGGAGAGGTCTGCCACACCACGTGGGAATCTCCCCAGCCTGGTGTCGAACTTGCGTTGCCACTGCAGAGAGCTCCGCAGCGCAGCGCTTAACCCGCTGCGCCACCAGGGACACCCTCTTTTTTCTTTTTAAAGATTTCTTTATTTATGCATACAAGAGCTTGGGTGTAAGCTAGAGGTGTGGGGGGGTGGGGTGGGTGAGAGGATTCACCAGAGACAGAGTAGGGAAGACACACTGCTGAGGGGAGCAGCAGGTAAGACAGGAAAGATCTGCTGTGCCATGTGGGTTAGCTCCCTGGCTGGGGATTGAACTCATGCTGCAGTGGCTGCTAATAGCTTCATAGTGCTAAGACTTAACCCTTTGCGCCACCAGGGAGGCCCTTTTGATCCTTTTCATGATTGTCTACTGTAAACAGAGAAGGCCTCCTGCTCCTCCCTGTTACATGTGCGTTCCTCACAGAGGAGTGTAACTTTTTTGTCTTGAGACCCTTTTTCATTCTGAAAAATGATTGGGGCCCCCCCAAAATTTTTGTGTTACCTATTAATATTGACGTTATTAAATTAAAGATGAGAAAAAGTTTAAGTATTAATTCATTAAAAATAAATCTTAAACCTATTACATGCTAATGTAAATAACATTTCAATGAAAAGTAAGTACATTTTCAAAATCAAAAATAAATTAGTGAGAAAAATGGCAGGGAAAGGGGAGTTTTCAGGTTTCACCCTTCCCCAAGGAAGGGTGGAACTGGCAGGGAGGAAGAGAAGCTAAAGAAGAGACTGGAGAAGGGAGAGGTTGGAGAAGGAGAAGGAGACCTGGAGGAGGCACATGGGGCAGAGAGACATGTGAAGAAGCTGCACTTGCTTCTTGGCCTTGGACTTGTACCAGGGACTTGGGGAACATGGAAGGAAACACTTGAGACAGACATGGATGAGAGATCCTTGGGGAGGCTGACAATGGCAGAATTCATTTTCCTTTTGATTTTGCTCCTTTCATCCCAGACACGCCCCTCTGCCCCTTTCCTGTGGGTGCCCAGCAGAAGGTGCATTACACTCGTCGCAAGATTTTGGGGTCTCTGCAGTCCGGCTGTAGGCCAATGTTGTTTGGCTGGGCATTTCCCATGAGGGGATGAATAACTTTGGGTGTTTCCAAAGCTGAAACTATTTTATCTTTTTATTCCCTTCTCTTGTCTTTATTGCACACTAATTGTATTAAAGTTCCTTTCCAATAAAGGTCTTATACACTAAAGTATGTTCTGTCTTGGTGCGGCAGATAGCAGACCCTATTTTAAAAAAGGCAGGTTTGAGGGTTCTGGGATGCCTCTCACCCTACGCAGTAACAACTTGTCTTTTGGAAAGATATTGATCTTCCAAAATTTAATTATGACTTATTAGGTAAATCTCTTTGTTAATGTCACCAGCAACCACATCAGAGGTGTTTCTAAGTACTATTTGGAAAACTGTCAAATCGTGGTGGCAGATACAAGTTTTCCAAAATTCTAACCTGCTCTTGAAAGTCTATTTTTATATTGGCAATAAAGAGTTCCACTTTGACAGTGCTGCTGTGAGCTCTGTGGGCCCTCAGGTGTTAACATTGCACTTTGTGGCCAGAGGGACTCGGTGTGCATGGTGTAGGTGAGGTGTGACGCAGGCAGGTTTGGGTAAGGATAAAAGGGGAAAAGCAGCACTTGTTTCAAGTGTCATAATTTAAACAACTGGTCACTGTTTTCATGCAGTTGGCTACCCAGATGAGGGTTCCAAAGGTCTTGCTTGGGCCAAGAACTGAAAAAAAAAAAAAAAAAACAAAAAACACCTCACAGACACAGCTGATTAGGTAATCATTATTGCTGAAAAGGCAGGAAAAAAGTATAAGCTGCTGCTTAATTTTCATTTGAGAGAGGAGAGAGAAAAAGAAAGTAAACAAACACACATGAAAAGAAGTGTTTCACAACTGGCCCTGCAATCAGTCTTGAATAGTGAAATGATTTGATTTGCTTTAATTGTTCTAGAAACTTCTGAGGATGGATATATCATTGATGATGCTTGCACTAATGTTGGTATTTCCCAGCATGAGATTATGAATAAGAGACAATTTGGATGGGAAATAAATACATTCAGATCTCTATAGCATGGTATCATTATTGAATGTATAGTTATTGTTTGGATGTATGGAAGGATGGATGGATGGACGGACGGATGGATGGATGGATGGGCAGATAGCAACATGGGAAATGGATGGTTTATTATGAAATGTGAACTTTAGAGTTAAAGACTAAATTTAAGAGGAAATTGAATGTTTCTAAGGTAGGTGACCTAGGAAAGCTGTCTGGGGGTTATGTAGTCAAAGAATGGAGAGCACAATTCAGAGTCACATCTCTGGCCTTGAAATGGAGATTAGAAATCACTGTGAACATCTCAAATACTCAAGGGCACTTACTTTCTGTCTAACAGATGCTACAGCAGGAGAGTTGGCAGGAGAGGTACCAAGGGATGAGAGGTCAGAGACTCAGCATCACAATTTCCCAGACTTAAGAGTCACTTGGTGTCTGTAATTCTCCCACATAATAATGCATGATGATGGGGCATCTCTTACCCTCTTAACTTAAGGTGCACAGTAATGGATAGAATTTTGGGATTCTATAGAATAAATACAGAAAATTAAATTATGCTAAGTAAAATGTAGCATTTCCCTCCATTGTGAAAATAGGAAGCCAACCTTAGCAGTACTATCAGTGGCTATGAGTGTCACCAATAGAAAAATCTTTTCATACCTGATAGCAGCAAGTGTCGATACTTCAAAATAATATTTATACTCATTGCTGTACAACTAGATCTTGTCATTTAATACATTAATGAACACATGTATTACTATAGTGTATTTTTTCTTGCTAACTATTAACCTATTTCAATACAATTGGTTTCTTTGTAATACTGTGTATTGTATCTTTTGCATTTAGTGAATTATCCTGAGAAGGTACCATAGAGTTCACCAGACTAACAAAGGGATGCATGGCCCAAAAATGTGAGGGAAGAAAGCTGCCTTTTCCCACTGTACCCCACATTCCCTGAGTGATATCGCATTGAATTCTCAGGAAGGGCTAAGCAGTTTTTTCATGATAGTTCCAGGAAGCAGCCCAAACCATCATGTCAGAGGACTGTAAGCAAGCTGTTTTATCCATTAGGTGCCATAGAAACCGGGCCCATGGCCAATGAGCTTGAACAATACTGTCTACAAAAATGCTTGAGACAGAAAGGGTAGGGGGAGGTGTGGGAGGAACAATTTTTTGTTTTAAACTAAAAATAAAACTACAGATCTGAAATTAATAAATGTCTAATTAAATGTTATACCAAATCTCATGTCAAACTCATCTGTCATTGCATTTAACATTCATAAATATTTTTGCATTTGAAAAAAATCTACAGTAGATCAAGTTTTTCTCACTTTGCAAAATGAAGAAAAGTAATAAAAAATTCAAAGTTACAGCCAAAAATTTTCAAAAGCAGAATTATAAAAATAGAACCAGTATTTTGAAGTGGGGGAAAGAAACTATTTGCATAATGTGGGCTGTATGTACATTTTTGTGTGTTTAGAAGGATGTGGGCTGGGTGCTGAATAAGGAAAACCTAGAGCCTCCAGGTCTCAAAACCACGTGGGCCTGTAACTACTGTGAAGAGAGGAGCAGGTTTTAGAGCTTAGCTTCTGGAAAGATTCTCAACGGTGGCTCCCCTTTCTCCCCCCTCTCAGGGGCTTCCCAACCCCCCTCCACTTGCCCTTAGCCTTCATTTTCAGCCTCACTTCCCCTGCCCAGGACACTTAGTCCTAACAGCCCAGATCTCTGAAGCTCCATCAGCCTGAGTCAGGATTCTCCCTGGCGCCTCCCTTGGTTTTCCTCTCTCCGTCAGAAATGTCTGTGTCCAGTTTCCTGGAAAAGTGCTTGACTTGCCCATCTTTGTCTCACTGAGTAGACAAGCCACACTGAGGGAACTTACCTTTCTTCCGCTGCCTGGTTGGGATGAGCTTTCATCATGGGCAGTGTGGGCAGGCACGGGGCTGAAAAGGGAAAAGATCAAGTAACCTCACAAAGCAGGCTTACCTATGCCAGCACCTGATCAGGCGGACACAAGGAACTGCCAGTGAGAGTCAACTCAGAAGAAAGGAATCAAAGCATAGGAACGAGAAAAGGGTTTTGTTGTTGTTAGTTAAATTGTGGGCTTTTCACTAGCTGGACTAAGTATTTGCTCCGGAACCTAAAACACAGACATTTGAAAAGTATTTGAAATTTGATGTTTTTATTTAAAATCATCAAAGAAGTAAAGGAAAATTCAGAACTTGAATATTTTTTCTTATATCTACACTAAATTGTAAGATTAATGTAGACAAGAAATTGTCCTGAAACAAGACTTGGAAAGAACATTCTCCTGGGAAGAAATGAGTATTTCTGAAGAAATGCTTAAGTCGTTTTATAATTAATGGGACTGAGATTTGTTCTAATTCTCCACACACCTATTTAAATATAAGCGCCTTTTAACTAACTTTCAAAATTTGTATATTTCATCTTATAATGCTCATAGATGTTCTCTTCGTCTGTAAATACTCTTGCTGAGGAAAAAAAAACCCTCTGAATTAGTTCCCTAAAGGCCTCTTCCTTTGCACATAAGAATGTCTTAGAACTTTGATAACTGCTCCTGACTAAACTGTCTGAAACGTTTTCTTTCATAATAGTGTGTTGTTTTTGATAAGGGGTTGAGCATCTTGATCTTTCTAGAGTCCAGTTTCTCTAAGTCTCCTGTATTCAGCAAAGTCATATCACTTTATAAAATATATGAAATGAATAGACCAATTCCTTTAAAGATTGTAGGCAAAGGAATTTCACTTTAATTACATTTCCCACATAGTCCATTAAAGTAGAAGATTGATAAAATATCATCTTCATAAAAGGGAAATTATAACTCGTGCAAATATAAATGTGCAGGTGCCCAAGATTTCATTCAGTTAATAAAGAACTAGTGAGATATGAGAACCAGCTTCAAAAAGAACTAAGAACAGCCATCTATATAGGTAATCAAGAATGTTGAAATAAATGTGCCTACAGTTGCAAAATTGACTAATATTATTAATAAAATAAAAGATAATATCAAGGTTACCTTTCTATAGAACAGAAGTCAAGAATCTCTACTGGATAGTAGTATTTGTATTTCTAGTGACAGGAAGCATTTGTATGACTAATAGTTTTCTCCAGCTTTAATTTTGCCCTATTTGATAGGAGACAATCAAATACACAGATTTTTATAAAATCAGGCAGTATTCTCTTGAGAGTGCCCACATTCCACTAAAAGATAACCTAATAATTTCTTTAGCCAGTCCCATGTCTTAAATAATTTTTTCTGATAATAGCCCATTTTATCAGTAATTGTCCTCTATCAAAAACCATGTATAGAATAAATTAATGGTGAGTGGGGACTATGAAAGTTACAGTTAAACAATTTCTGTCTCTTCTGCTTTCCTCTTTCTAAAATTATTTATAATTTCAATATAAATTCCATTATTTTTGAAGAGAGAGAGAGACATGAAACAATTATTCCAGAGCTCATCTGGGAAAATAAACATCTGAAAATCATCAAGAAATTTTTGAAAGTAATTGAGAGACTGGGGCAGGTGTCAGTGGCTAGGCAGGAAGGAAGTGGAGAGACTTGCCTTCTGTGATATTAGAATTAACAGTCATTTGAAATTTGTAGTAACAAAAACAGGAAGGGGCAGATTAATAAAACAATATAAAGCCTCAAGTCAGACCCAAATGTAAATATCTGCTATGAGCTGGAGATGACCTTTAAAACTAGTGTACAAATAATGGGTTATCACTAGGTGGTGTTGAGACCACTACATACATAGTTGTTTAAAATGTTTTAAATCTATTAAAGCATCAATTTCAATTAGCTAGGTGGAGGGTAAGCCTCGGACACCTTAGGTTGAGCAAAGGAACATGGTGCATGCAAGGAGAAAACAGTGGCAGTGGTTTAGATGAAAAGCCTAATGTCCAACAGAGAATAACAAGAGTTATTCAACCATTCATTAATTGATGGACGTTAGGTGATTTTTGGCTACTGTGAGTAATGCTGATAGGACATTGTTGGACGAGTTCTTATGTGGATATTGTTTTTGTTTCTCATGACTGTACATCTAAGAGTGGAATTGCTTGGTCATAAAGCAATGCTGTTTAACCTTTTGATGAATTGCCAGATTGCAGCAGGTATATTTTTTTATTACACTAGTGAAACTAGTGAATATTATTTGTCTTTACGAAAGGTTCATGTTGCACTTGACTGGAGAGAACGTTTGGCTGGAGTTAGTGGTCTGCTGATGCCCTACTGTGCAGAGCAAATCACAGCTGTGCTGGTAATAAAGAGCCCCTTTCCAAACCAAGACTGCCCTCAGCCACACAATGGGGTTGGAAATGAGACTCTTAAATATAGTCAGGATTACTTTGCCTTTTCACTCATTATCCACTCTCCAGAGACATCTTAATTTCAAAATTGTGTATTTAAAATAGCATGTGATTCTCAATTTGTTACCCAATTACAATTGTGTGATAAATCTATTGATTATAATATGTTTGAACATTTCTTTATGCATGATAGCTACAGACTGTATTTCACGGTATTTGGAAAAGTTGTTTTTTTAATATTCAAGTATCATCTAAATATCTCATCAAACCCAAACCATTTTGCACTGCATATTCTTTCAAGAGTTCAGCCCCCAATAGTTCATGACCTCCTTCAGAGACCTTCTGCAACTCTGGAGTAAAGAACAGGCACTTTGAGCTTGTCCAAGAAGTCCTCACCACCTGCCTACCTGTATACCTCTGTGTAATCAACAGCTGCACTTTCCATGAACTTTTGCTCTCTTCACTCAGCTCATCCTCTCCTGGACACTCTGTCCTGAGTCTGTTTCCTGACTCTCTGCTACAAGATTGCTTCCCCTCCCAGGATTATCCAGGTACAATTCACTTCCAAAGTCCAGGTCAGTCAGTCTCTTCTCTGAAAGCTTCCTTGACATCTACAGTGATATCTCCCTCCTCTGGGATTCTGGGACTTATTTTATTTATTTATGCATATAAGAGCTGGGGTGTAGGCCAGAGGTGCGGGTGCAGGGGTACCGCTGGAGGGCCATGAGAAGATTCATTAGAGGCAGAGTAGAGTGGGGAGCAGAACAGGCAGATTGATTGAAATACACTGCTGAGGGGAGCAACAGGCAAGGCAGGAGAGGTCTGCTGTGCCATGTGGGAAGCTCCCTGTCCAGGATCAAACTCATGCTGCAGTGGCTGCAGCTAGCCTCATAGTGCTGAGACTTAACCCCTTGCACCACCAGGGAGGCCCCAGATTCTACAGAATTTATTTTTGCCTATGTCATTTGATATGTTTTTATGGACGTATCATCATTTCCTATCAACTTGTAAATTCCTTAAAGACAGGATGATCTAGGACTATTTGCCTTGTACCCATAGTTTTTAGTTTAGAGTTGGTCTGAGTGATTTTGATTTGTTAGATACTTAACAAAAGCTATGTTTTAAGTAATATATAAATGATTTGTTCTAAATAACATTTACTTTTAACTGTTTTAGCAATTCCCTACATACACGTGGTTCAGGGCTTAGCTCTTTATCCCTCTTTCCCTTCAGTCCAGTTCAGCAAATATACATTGAGGACCTATTTGAAACCTGATGAAAAGCATTGTGTAGAGTAAGTGAAAGAGTGGTCAGGGTTTTCTGCCCTCCCGCCATTGGATTTAATGATGGACCCTTGATGGCGGCACCTGGAGCAGGGTGTGGGCATGGGTGAGTGGGCAAACCTGGGCCTGGAGAGACTGCGCATCTAGGAAGCTGCAGAAGCAGCAAAGGGAGTAGAGAAATAGCAGCAGCGGATCGGTCGGGGTGCAGCAGAGGCCATGAGATGACGCCAGACAGCCCAAAGAGCGAAGATTTGCCTGGGCTAGGAGGCCTGCTAGTCTCCTGCGCCCCCAGCTCCCCTTGCCTGGCCTGTATCAGGTCGCCTCACTGCAAAAGGAGCATTAAAAGCTTAAAAAGCCACCGAGGGCTCCAGGTCTCCTCCTTCACCTGTCTGCCTGAATCATAGGGAACCTGCCCCGTGCCTTGCTGGCGCTACACCTTGCTTCCTGATTATTAGCATATATGTTTTTATAATATATAAATATTATAACATGTATCAAGCTATGCATATTTTTCTAAGCAGAGTAGAATTTAATAAGAGGGTGTAGGGTAACGAGAGAATTGTCAGGTTTTTCCGCTCTCCCCTCAATGATGGACCTCTGCAGGCCTGCGCGAATGCCTGATGGCGGGCACCTGGGGTAGGGTGTGGGCCTGAGTGAGTGGGCACACCTGGGCCAGGGACTAGGCTTATAAGCAGAAGCAGCAGCAGCGTGGTGTGGCGTGGTAGGCGTGGCAGTGTGTGGCGGTGTGTGGCAGAGTGGGATAGATTTCGGCGGATATGGCGATGACTAACAAAGCAAGTCTGCTTGGACTGATGCTGAACCTGCTGGGTTTAGGGTGGTTGCACAACAGAGGGTTAGGTTAGAAAGTAAATATGAAGGATGAAAACCAAACAAAAGTAAAAATAAGGCCTCCCTGGTGTCACAGAGGCTGAAGTCTCAGAGCTATCAAGCTTTTGCCAGCCACTGCAGCATGAGTTCGATCCCCAGCCAGGTTGCTAACCCACATGGCACAGCAAACCTCTCCTGTCTCGCCCACTGCTCCCCTCAGCAGTGTATTTTAGTAGATATGCCTGTTCGGGTCCCCACTCTGTCTCTGGTGAATCCTCTCACCCCTCCCACTCCTCACCTACACCCCAGTTCTTGTATGCATAAATAAATAAAAATGAATCTTTTTTTTAAAAAAGTAAAAGTACACTCAGGAAGGGCTTAAATGTCTGTAAAAGTGTACTGTGGGAAAGACAAAAGAAGTGAGACCGCCTGAGAAAAAAGGCGTGGATGAAAAACACCGTGGATGAAACATCTCAGGCTGCAGGGCTTGTAAGAGTGATACTGATAGCAGGGAAAATGAGGCTTTTTAAATTTAGGCAAAGGGGTTTCAAAATTGCCAAGGCAGTGCCCCAGTTGCTTACCGGTCACTATCTTGGTTCTGTACCCACACGCATAATTGCAAGACTGCTCAGGCTTAGGGAACAATAACAATGGGATTTATTTAACAAACAGGGAAAAGCAAAGAATTACTGAAGTCAACATATGGCCGTTTACCTTACTTTAAGCAATGTCCAGTCCTTTAAGTCCCAGAAAAGTAACAAAGGTGGTGTCTTCCTGCCACTGCTGAGGTGGAGCTCTTCTTCCAAACAATAGGCCACGTTTCCAAAATGGCATCTTCCTTCCTCTGCAGACGCGCAACAACCAGAGTGTAGGCCAGGTTCCAACTCACAAGGACGACACAGGACATAACTGGAGATGGTCCCAAAACTGCCGTGATGCTCCAGCACAGCACCAAGCCAGCAAACCTGCAAACAGCAACTACAGTGGCCAGATGCCCCAACAGACTGCACTCACACATTTTAGGAAGGCACCCGCTTCGGGCCTCTGCCTTTTTCCTTCAGCTACAGTAAAGACAAAACTGGGAGCAGTTTCCGTCGCTCAGCTACTTGGAAAGCCTCCAAAGTCGCTGGTCCCAAAGTCACTAAAGATTCCAAAAACGCTCAATCCGAAACTCTATATCCCAACAGTTCAAAAACTTCTGGCGTCTGATTTCCAAACTCTCAATCTTGGCGGCTACATTTTCTCCGCTGATTCCTCTATCCCTACATCATGACAACTGTTTTTCCCTTCTCCTTCAGTCCCTTTTATTTCTCATCAGACTCTTCACACCAAACTGCAAATTTAGCATTTTCCCTTGGGCTATTCATTCTCATTAGCAAACGCCCTCCAGGGGGCACGACCTCCATCGGACTTTGGACTCAGCCCCTTTACAATACCAATTAAATTGCATTCTATAGAACTTTGCTATGTATGAATTTGTGTTTGTGTATGTGCAGGGTAAGTGAGAACTGTCAGGTTTTTCTGCCCTCTCCCTGTTGATGGACCTCTGCAGGCCTAATGGTGGGCACCTGGAATGGGGTGTGGGCATGTGTGAGTGGGCACACCTAGGCCAGAGACTGGGCTTATAAGTGGAAGAGGCGGCAGCAGCAGAAGCATCAGAGAACAGAGCATGGAGCAGAGGACCTTCCATTTGGGGTGTAGCAGAGAGGCCACGAGATGCCACCAGAGAGCCCGAGAAAGCAAAGATTCGCCGGGGCTGGGAGGCCGCCCCCACAGCCCAGTTGCCTGCCCTGTACATGGTTGCCTCCCTACAAGAGACCATCAAAAAGCATAAAAGGCCACGGAGGGCTCCAGAACTCCTCCTTCTGACCCGTCTGCGCAGTTCTATAGAGAACCTGTGCTTCCTGAGTTTTCCTGCTTCTACAGTGTGCCTGTCTTTTTTTTAAGGGAAACAAAATTATAGAAATGAGTACAGCAAGTACTACAAATCACAGTCTCTTTCTCACAAGCCCATTCCAATTGTCCCAACATCCCTACTCTCCCTTCACCACTCTGGCCATATTCCAAGCTGTTTGGGGTTGAAATGTTCTCTCCGTAATGTTATAGTTCTAAACTGCCACCATGTGGTGGTTACATGTATATGTTTTAACTGGCACTCTGAACAATAGCCACATTTGTGATTTGATGGTATTCATCTTACCTTCTGCGTTTCCATCACTCCCACTAGCTCTACCTGACATTTAGGAGCAATATGTTACTTGTGTGACAGATAAAGAGTGGTAACATGCGTTTGCCTCCTCCAGAATTGCCAGTGTCCCTGCCACAGGACCACAAGTATGGATTGCAATCCTTTACATCCTTCAGGATAACAAGTGTCCCAAGAGCTTAAAATCATTCATGTCCCTTTGCAGTCTAGACATAATGAGTTTGCTCCTAATTACCATGCAATCTATTTTAAAACCCCAGTATCCCACAAGCAAGAACAAATCCCTTTCACTTGCATTTATTCAGTACCTATTAGCTACTACCTTAAGGAACCCCTGCCTCGTGGGGAGGCTCTCTGAGGGGATCAGTGGTATCTTCACAGAAGATTCTAGACTGACACTAGAAGGTGAAGTGGCCAAGGTTGGCTGAGGTTAGAGATTCAACCTAACAGGCACAGGGCAAATCAGCATTGGGTTTTTTTTTGGGTTTTTTTTTAAAGATTTATTTATACATACAAGTTGGGGTACAGGCCAGAGGCGTGGGGCAGCAAGAGGGTTCACCAGAGACAGAGTGGGTAGCAGAACAGGCAGATCAGAAATACACTGCTGAGGGGAGCAGCGGGCGAGGCAGGAGAGGTCTGCCGCACCATGTGGGATTCTCCCCGGCTGGGCATCGAACTCGCGTTGCAGCTGCCGAGCCGCTGCCGACAGCTCCACAACGCAGCGCTCAACCGCTGCGCCACCAGGGAGGCCCCAGATCAGCATCGTTTGAGTGGAAAAGCATACACATCACTTAGTGATCCCAGCACAAGCCTCACATGATCTCGCTTTTAACAGAGTTGTTTAAATATTATCTGGAGAATTTTTTTTCCAAACAAACTTATACTGAATCACAGAGGAGTCTCAAGGTACAAACTGACCAACCACTGCATCTCCTGATCTTTTTCTCTTTCCTTAAATATAGTTTTCCCATTGTAACATTACTTATTCTAAAGCAAACCTAGGTCTTTTTATAGCGCATTCATCCCTTGAAACTGGACTGGAAAGTGTCTGAAACTGATGTCTCCAAGAAATTACTGGAAAATACATTTTTGGTATCTAGTAGAGAAGGCAAAAAGGGGAGAGGAGAGCTCCTACTTTCCCTTTCCCAATGTTAGAGATGCTCCATATTAGCTCAAAGATGGACAACCAGGGGCACCAAACCCTTAGGTGCTTTAGGGAGGATAAGGAACAAGTGCTTGTATAATCAACATCCCATGAGAATGAGAAGAATGGTTCAAATGTATGTAAATATGGGTAATAAATCACAAATCTATTTAGCATTATCACTGGGTGAATAACACCATGTATTTCCTCACTCATTTAACTTTTTCAAAGTTCAAAAGGAGTTTGCAAAGTTGAAAATGACTGGAAGAATGGTTTAGTTCTTTATCCCTGTTTTGTAGTCAATGCTCCTCCCTCAGATATGGTTTCAATTGAGGTCTTGGTGTGACATCTTGGACATAAATCCTACTATTGTGCTCTCAGAGCCTCATGTATCACTCCTCTGCAAAACTTACCACACTTGCAATTTTAGATTTGTGTGTATAAATATTTAATGTTTATCTCCATTCCACTGCTATAAAACATCATATGGGCAGGGACTGTGTCTTTCTGCTCAATATTGTCTGCTTAGGGTGTGGTACATTTCCTTGCATACACTAATCACTCATTAAATATAAATACTCACTAAATGAATAAGAACAATAAGCTAAAAGTCCCTTAGTCTCAGTCTTTTTTTTTTTTTAAGATTTATTTATTTATGCATATAAGAGCTGGTCTGTAGGCTAGGGATGTGGGGGGGGTGAGAGTATTCACCAGAGACAGAGTGGGGAGCAGAACAGGCAGACCTACCAAAATACACTGCTGAGGAGAGCAGCAGATGAGACAGGCGAGGTCTGCTGCGCATGTGGGAAGCTCCCTGGCTGGGGATCTAACTCGTGCTGCAGTGGCTGCGGATAGCTTCATAGTACTGACACTTAACCCATTGCACTACCAGGAAGACCCTGAGTCCCAGTCTTAAGAGATATATACAGGAGAGGGTCAAATTTAAACCTAGGGTTTTGCTGTTAGATACCTTCAGTAGACACAGATCCAGAAGGAGATCTCTTTGGAAGAGAGTCTCAGACATGCAGAAGAAAGGGTAATATGGAACTCATGTCTTCTGCCTGATGCCCAAACTGAAGGGCAATTTCACCTTTTGCAGATAGCCAGTGTGTTGGAAAGAGTATCAGATTAAGAACTAGGGACTAGGTACTAGTCCTGGATCCATCTACCAATAAGTTGGTATATACCTTTGGACCAGTCATCTAACCTCATGTGCCTGGACTCATTTCCTCATCTGTAAAATGCTTTGTCTGTATTATTATTGTGAGAATCAAGCAGAACAATTATTCATAGTACATTAAAATTATAGTGCACCCCAATAATCACGGGGCAGAGGAGCGGTCAAGGGTCTTTATTAGTACTCGCGGCTGGCTTGAAGCCCCATCCGCAGAATATCAGTGCTGAGGACTGCACCAGCAGCCCGCTCAAGGCCTCATCCGCAGAAGTGCAGGCCCGAAGCAGGGGTCAGTAGGCGTTTTATACCTGCCCCCCTCCATGTTCTCACAGTATAACTATTAATTCCATAAAAGGCAAGCAAGCTAGCTATGTTACAAAAGCAGAGCAGAGCAGTTATGCCACATAGCCAGAGACTGGGTCTTATCTGGGGCTAGGGAGGTGTTTACTTTCAAGAGAACGACCTTGCATAAACGGCTGGGTAGAAGGCATGTCTGTCCTCTTGCTGACCCAGGCTGCCTTGGAGTGGGGGTGAGAGTCTGCACTATCTCATTCACTATAATATCAGGATGCTATTTTTTAGCACTTCTCTTCATAATTACCCTCAACTTCTCCTAACTTAGAATTCATTTCTTATCCTTCCTTTGTAAACCTCAGGCTTTTCCTCAAATTTCTTTATGAAGTGCTGTCTGGAATTGTCTGTTAATTGTATTGATAATTTAATAATTACCTAAAAAGAACCCAATGTTTTAAGGCACCACAGAGACTATCCATTGCAACTTGGCAGCTCATTGACAGGAAAACCAATACCACTTCCCCTGCCACAAAACATCCAATAAACTCATTGATTGCCCATTATACATTAGGTGATGACAATTCCAATCGAGTAGCTTCGTCACAACCTTCAAAAATATGATAGTCTGACTGATGCAGTGGATCTTGGCCCTCGTTTTACATTAGAACCATCTGGGTCTTGTCCCAGTTCAAATAAGTAGAAATCTTTGGACTAAGGACCTGGCATGGCTGTTCTTCAAAGTTTCTCAGATAGTTCCATTGAACAGGCAGTTTTGAAAATCCCCCGGGCTGAGAAAGACACTTAGGCAGATTAGTTGTGATGCTCTGATAGAAGTATAAACAAAGTGCTTTTGAAGTCAGAAATACTGTATGGGGATCAAGCAGAATATAAGCTCCATGAAGATAGGAGAGCTTTGTTTTGTTCATTGCCGTATCTCAAGCACTAGAACATATTTATTTTTTTAAGATTTATTTATTTATGCATATAAGACCTTGGGTACAGACCAGAAGTGTGGGGTGGTGAGAGGATTCACCAGAGTGGGGAGCAGAACAGGCAGATCCACTGAAGTACACTACTAAGCAGTGGGCGAGATAGGAGAGGTCTGCTGCTCCATTTGGGAGTCTCCATGGTTAGGGATTGAACTTGTGCTGCAGTGGCTGCGGAGAGCTTCATAGAGCTGAGACTTAACCCGTTGCGCCACTGGGTTAGCACTAGAACATATTTAGCATAGTTATCCAATCCATACTGTTAAGCAGTAGCTTTAAGAATGAATAAATAAAATTTCAGTAACATAAGGTACGGGATAGGCATTCAAAGCAGAGGTACTAAGAAGAAAAAAGAGAAAGTGCAGAGTATGTGAGAGACTTTCAAATAGTTGAATGAAACTAGATTGTAGACTAACAGAGAATAGTGGGACACTGCCCTGATTTCCATGCCAAGAAATTTGTTCTATTTATAGTGTACAGAGATAGGTAAATGTCAAAAACAAAACAGCATAAAATTTATAGTTTTCAAAAATATCACTCAAGCCATAAGGTTGTTAAATATTTCCCTTTATGCACCTACATTCCTATAAACAAGGTGACTGCCTCCATTTTTATTGAGGAAGAGTTCATTGTCTCGTGTTCAAAATTCCACTATCAGCTGGGCCAAAAAGCAAAAACAGCAGGTGGACAGAACACAAAGGGAGATTCAGTAGAGATTAAATATTTGAGGATGGTGAAAATATATAACATTGTTGAAATAATGCAGATTGTCAAATTATTATTTTTTTTTAAAGATTTATTTATTTATACATACAGCTGGGGTACAGGCCAGAGGCGTGGGGTGGCAAGAGGCTTCACCAGAGACAGAGTAGGGAGCAGAACAGGCAGATCAGAAATACACTGCTGAGGGGAGCAGCGGGTGAGGCAGGAGAGGTCTGCCGCACCATGTGGGATTCTCCCTGGCCGGGCGTCGAACTCGCATCGCTGCTGCCGACAGCTCCACAGCCCAGCGCTTAACCGCTGCGCCACCAGGGAGGCCCAGATTGTCAAATTATTAAGGTATAACTGAAAAGAATTCTGAATGTCTTAATAGATTTGAAAAATATATATTTGAAGGAAAATTTCTCTTTGAAGGAAGACTTTTGAATTTGTGGGGGGATAATCAGATTTTAACAAGTTCACATTAAGGCAGTATGATCCCCTGGGCCAAAGACTTCTAAAAGAAAAATCCCAACAAGGACTGGCCAACAGGGTTATTATAAATTAATACATCTGAAGGAAAGAAGAAATATTTTTTTAAAATATTAAGTAACTGCATATTCAAATCAGATTATAAATTTGTAATGGGATTAATCTAGTAAATGGGACATACACACAATGGTAAATAGCAACGATGGTCTAAAACTCTTAAGAATCATTTCAAGAAGGTTAGTGCCCATGTTATCTCTGATTCTTGGAAAAACCATTAAAGATTTTATTTTTTTAACTTTATAGAGAAATACGTAGAACTAGAGGAAATAGAGATTTTCTGCTTGGGGTATAAAGTATAATGTTACTTATTTTCAGTACACAAGAATCACCTGAGTAAGTCCTTGTTAAAACACAGATCACGACATATGCGAAGACATATATCCTTTAAAATAGACACATAATGATTATTGATATTGAAAACAAAATTTAAAAAAATAGAGGAAACCAGTAAGAAAAGAGGACAGTGAAATTCAAGACTGGATTGGTGCAGATGCACACAGCTGGTAGAGGGCAGGTCACTCAGGGGCACATCGCACCAGCATCTTAAATGAACTCATTTGGAAGCATCAGGAAGTCTTTACTTTAAAAGTGACTTATTAAAATATCCTTTTGGGCCTCCCTGGTGGCGCAAGGAGTTAAGTCTCGGCACCATGAAGCTATCGGCAGCCACCCCCCACGCCTCTGGCCTGCACTCCAGCTCTTGTATGCATAAATAAATCAATCTCAAAAAAAAAGAGAAAAAGGTAAGTATCAATGATTTCATTTATATGTAATTTAGAGAAAACAAAGCGTCAGAAAAAAAGACAACACTTGCAAGCTGACAATAGAGCCGGGACATACATGGGGTGGGGGCGGTAGGAGAGAGGGCAAGGCAGGGAAGGGAGGAGCACAAGGGACGATGGTGTCGGAATTATGGGGACTACATCTGAGGGGAAAAGTCAAACACTGTCCAAAAAAAAAAAAAAAGATGTAAGAAAATAAGTATAAAAAATTAAAACACTTGTTTTTCTGTGGCATCCCTAAAATCATCTTAAAGTATCAAAACAAGTTTTAAACTAGCAAGTACACAAAAATTGTTTCCCACAACAAAGAGGTCAGAGGGGTGGATGGATAACCAAGAGAAAAGTCCTCTACTTTAAGTACTAAGTTTTAAAAAGAAACTGCATACTATGTTGCTTGAGGATGTTACCTAAATAGGATGTTTGTTAGAAGTTCTTTTTTTTTTTTAAAGATTTATTTATTTATACATACAAGCTGGGGTACAGGCCAGAGGCATGGGGCGGCAAGAGGGTTCACCAGAGACAGAGTGGGGAGCAGAACGGGCAGATCAGAAGTACACTGCTGAGGGGAGCAGCAGGCGAGGCAGGAGAGGTCTGCCGCACCATGTGGGATTCTCCCCGGCCGGGCGTCGAACTCGCATCTCGTGCTGCCCACAGCTCCACAGCGCAGTGCTCAACTGCTGTGCCACCAGGGAGGCCCAGAAGTTCTTTTTTAAGGAATAAATTTTTACTGTTAGGGAACAGTATAATATCTTGTTTTCATTCTAGGTAGAGCAATCAGTGATTAAGTATAAAGTTAGTTTCCCAAGAATATTCTATGAATATTTTTATCAATATAGCACAATCGTGTAAAGTTCAGGAAACAATTTTCTTATATTCAAGGCAATGAAACTTTTGTTTTTACACCACACACAACATATTCATTATAGGCTCACTAAATATGCGAGATGCATTTGCTTTTTAAAACAAGTTTCTGTATTTAAGAATGCACTCCAGGTGGCAGAGGAGTTAAAAGTCTCAGCGCTATCAAGCTATAGCCAGCCACTGCAGCAATATTTCGATCCCCAGACACGGAGCTGACCCACATGGCGCAGCAGACCTCTCCTGTCTCGCCCGCTGCTCCCCTCAGCAGTGCACTGCTGTAGATCAGCCTGTTCTGCTCCCCACTCTGTCTCTGGTGAATCCTCTCACCAAACGCCCACTCCCCACCCCCACACCTCTGGCCTACACGCCAGTTCTTGTATGCATAAATAAAATAAATCTTAAGGAAAAAAAAAGAATGTACTCTCATTTTTGCAGAAACCAAGTAAATCCTAAAATGCATATGGAAATGCGAAAGAACTAAAACAAGACAATTTTGACAAGAACAAAGCAAAGGACTACTTTTATCTCTCAATTTCAATACTCAATATAAAGTTGAAATTTCAAGACTGTACACTGGCATAAGGAGAGACAAAGAGTCTTCAAGTAAATCCTTTTACTAATTAACAATTTTCATCAAAGGTGCTAAGGCAATCCTTTGGAGAAAGTATTAGCCAGGTGCCGGCTATCTACATGTAAGCACCATCTCTTAAACTATATACTATGGATCCTAAAATGGATCCTAGACTTCAACAAAGAGCAAAAACAGTAAGAATCACTAAGTAAAGGAGAATATCTGAGTTCTTGAATTAGGCAGACTCCTTAGGTAAGAAACCAACAGCACAGTCCGAGAAAGAAAAAAGAACCAAAATTTTTGTATTTCAAAAGACAGGAAAGAGAAAATGAAAATGAAAAGACACTATTAAGGAGGGCTACAGTGACTACACCTGGGGAGGGAGAGACAGGTGGGCTTTTTTCATGGACCACAATTTTTGCCTGAAAAATAACTGGCAAACAAACTTTATTCAAACTTGAGTATTTGAAGAAACTGCCATTTCAAAGAAAGCAATCGTTGCTGCCAATGATAAAATTGAGGTTTCAAGAAAAAACTAAATTTATGAAAGCTGTGATCTTTTCAGCTTCCCTTTTAAAGACTGATGAGATCAATGGTGCTATTAACATATTTATTATAAAAAAATCAACATTTGGAATATTTTTAACTCATACCATCTTCCAACTGACCATTATTTGCACAATGTTACATTATGCATGAGTGCAAGATCCACCGAAAATGGAAGAGACACAAACAGATTTTGCATAAAGTTTGATACGGTTGCAAGGTAACTTTTAAGTTATCATTTGTTGAGTTTTGTTGTAGTATCAAAGAATACCCCCAGTTATCTTTCTAAAAGGCTATTAAAATACTACCTTTCCAACTGCATTATCTGTGAATCTAGACTGCCATCATTCTTCAAAGAAACCTACTAACAGCCTGAATGCACACATAGATTTAAGAACCTGGCTGTCTTCTACGAAGTCAGATATTTAAAATGTCAAACAGTATCACTATTCACAAACATTTTTTAAACTCTTTTCCAGTAATAATAGTTTTGATACTAATGTAATGAGTTAACTATTTTTTTAAGACTTATTTATTTATGCATGCAAAGAACTGGGGCGTAGGCCAGAGGTGTTGGTGGTGAGAGGATTCACCAGACAGTGTGGGGAGCAGAACAGGCAGATTGACTGAAGTACACTGCTGAGGGGAGCAGCAAGAGGCAGGAGAGATCTGCTGTGCCATGTGGGAATCTCCCTGGCCGGGGATCAAACTAGGGCTGCAGGGGCTGCGGATAGCTTCGTAGGCTGAGACTTAACCTGTTGTGCCACCAGGGAGGTCCATGAGTTAACTTCTTAATGAAAAATTTAATTTTCTAAATTTTAAATATGGTTGTGTAAGTATTTCTTAAAAACAGATAAACTCCTAGGGGTGTTCAATAATTTGAGAGTAATGAGGTCCTGAAACCAAGCCCTCAAACCGATGGTCTAAGGGAACCTAAATTTACTTTTAAAAATTAAATAATGCTTTTGAGATGTATAATTCTATCTGAAAACAAAAAAAAAATCAAAGTTGGTATAAAGTAACATGCTCAACACTCATGACTTTTCAAGTCAGAAAAACTGTAAAACCTGTTAAGACTTAATCATTTAAGCTATTCAAGTGACTTACTAACAAATATCACAAAGTAAGTTTTCTTCTTGACAATTGTTTTTTGGTAATATTTGCTAAGAACCAAGCATGTCAAAAATAAAAGTTAGTCATAATATATATGAGCACAGTTAATATTGCTGTGTATTTGAAAGTTGTTAAGAGGTAGTTTCTAAGAGTTCTTGTAGGAAAAAATGGGCCAGCTAAAAAATTTCTCAACATAAATCCTGGGCATATATTTGATTAAGAAGTATAATCATCGGGCCTCCCCGGTGGCGCAGCGGTTGGGCGCTTGCCTGTGGAGCTGTTGGCAGCGGCGACGCGAGTTCGACGCCCAGCCAGGGAGAATCCCACATGGCGCGGCGGACCTCTCCTGCCTCGCCTGCTGCTCCCCTCAGCAGTGTATTTCTGATCTGCCTGTTCTGCTCCCCGCTCTGTCTCTGGTGAACCCTCTCGCCGCCCCATGCCTCTGGCCTGTACGCCAGCTCGTATGTATAAACAAAATAAATGGATAAATCTTTAAAAAAAAAAAAAAGAAGTATAATCATCAGTTGGGCCTCCCTGGTGGCGCAGCCATTAAGCACTGCACTGTGGAGCTGTCGGCAGCGGCGACCTGAGTTCGATGCCCGGCCGGGTAGATTCCCACATGGCACAGCAGACCTCTCCTGCCTTGCCCGCTGCTCCCCTCAGCAGGGTAGTTTCGTCGCTCTGCCTGTTCTGCTCCCCACTCTCTCTGGTGAACCCTCTCACCACCCCACGCCTCTGGCCTATACCCCAGCTTGTATGCATAAATAAATCTTTTTTTTTAAAAAAAAGGTATAATCATCAGTTTATTATTATTTATAAGGATTTGTCTAAAAGATATTTTCTTTTAGTTAGATATTATATTCAGTAATATCTCATTCTCTGGAAGATTTGTACTGACAATGTCTCAGATCTTCCTATGAAACTTAAGATCAGAAAAGACTAAATCTCTTTTAGTTTCTAAAGGGAAACAAAAACTATTTTTCCGGATATTCCTGGCAAAATTTTATGAAGAAACCTGCCAGATATAAACATAATTGATAGATTTATACTGAATATACAGGAAGATTAAAAGTTGTCCCAAGTCTTTTGTCTATTAACACAATTCTCACAATCCATGAAGATGAGAGGCTATGTAATTTGTCCAAAACTACCTCAGTATCAATCTACAGAATCAACAAAACCAGGCTATTTGGCCCAAGAAACGAGGCTTGGTTCTTTTAAATGCTTTCAGTAGCCCAGCAAAGATCTATGTACCCACTTCTCTACAGACAGCAGCCCATTTAATTTCTAATGGTACCATTAGACACTATTTCCAGATAATACAGAATTCTATGCCTACAAAATGCCCTGAAGAGAACATCCTATACATAGCTTATGAGAAGTTATCTAAGAGCAGTAGGAGGCTATTTGGTTAACTTTTCACCTGTCTTTCCTCAGTTATTACAAGACCTTCTAGTTCTCAGCTAGATTTAGCACTCCCAGGTGCCAACATATATGAAAGAATCGGTTGCCATTCTTCTAATATAATTTTCACACAAATATTTAAAGGCTGTTTTAGAAAACACTTTCAGCTTTTCTGCTCTAAAGACAGGTTACTGCAGGTAGCTATTGACTAAATTCTCAACACAAAGTTGAGCAAAACTAGCCAGATACTTTACTGTTTCTATTTGCATAAAGTATAAAAGCAGGCAGAGCAATCCGTGGCATGGGAAGTTGACAGTGGTGGCACCTTGTGACTGGGAGCAGGAACAAGGGGGCTGAAGAAATTCCAGTCACTTCTTTCTAGCTCTGAACCGATTACTTAGGTTTTGTTCACTTTGGGCACTTTGAGTATCACGTTACTATTATTTTGCCCATTTAGACATGTCTGAAATTTCCTCCCTCAAATCTCATGTATTCTTTTCCTTTTCATGAGTTCCAGAGTATGACCGTAAATCATCTTTCATTCTCTTCTATATTTGCTCCCCCTGGCCCCTGCTCATCTTAAATTCAGCAACAGTGTATCCTTCACCAATATAGTCTTAACAATTTTTTTCATGTAAGAAATTGTAATGGGGCCTCCCCGGTGGCGCAGCGGTTGAGCGCTGTGCTGTGGAGCTGTCGGCAGCAGCGACGCGAGTTCGACGCCTGGCCGGGGAGAATCCCACATGGTGCGGCAGACCTCTCCTGCCTCGCCCGCTGCTCCCCTCAGCAGTGTACTTCTGATCTGCCTGTTCTGCTCCCCACTCTGTCTCTGGTGAACCCTCTCGCCGCCCCATGCCTCTGGCCTGTACCCCAGCTTGTATGTATAAATAAAATAAAAAATCTTTAAAAAAAAAAAAAGAAATTGCAATGGTATAGTTTATTTTTTTTTAATATATTTTTTAAAGATTTATTTTTTATTTATACATACAAGCTGGGGTACAGGCCAGAGGTGTGGGGCGGCGAGAGGGTTCACCAGAGACAGAGCGGGTAGCAGAACAGGCAGATCAGAAATACACTGCTGACGGGAGCAGCGGGCAAGGCAGAAGAGGTCTGCCGCGCCATGCGGGATTCTCCCTGGCCGGGCGTCAAACTCGCGTCGCCGCTGCCGACAGCTCCGCAGCGCAGCGCCCAACCGCTGCGCCACCAGGGAGGCCCTGTAATGGTATAGTTTAATACAAGTTTGTCAACCAAGTACATAATGAAATATACATTTATCTCCCTCATTTCAAGGATGGAAGCAAGTGCAGTAACTGTCATTTCTCTGCCTCAGAACAGGACAATTGTTGTAGGGTGGGAAGAATGCAGGCTGTAACACCCATTTGCTTAAGGTTCTTGTATCCTTTTAATATCTTAAAATAACTCATTTCCATTCCCCATCTTTTTCCAAAATGGTAATGCAGCTAGAAAATTATATTGCACATTAAATGGTATCATGGAATGAGTACTTTATTCATAATTCATTCTACTTTGTGTTTTAGATTACATGTATTTACATGTTTTCGGGGTTACATCATTTCTACGAAGGCTAAAATGTCACCACCTCCACAAAGGGTTTATTTTTTGAATAGCAGCCCCAAAAGGTTTCTATAAAAATTGAGTCATTGAAGATTTAAATTAGTATGTATTAAACAAACCAACAGATATATGGCATTGTATTTGGCAGTATGATCTTATAGCCCTGATCTTACTTAAGGGTGGGTAATTTTTACATAAAAGTATTTACTAGTTAACTTTCTACCTGGTTGCTAACAAGATTTGAAAATCATGCTGACTGTACACTTGCAAAATAACATTATAAGTTGATTACAACATTTGAAAAAAGATGAAATAGTTTTATAAAGTTAAATTCAACACATAACTTCAGCATGTGGTAGCTTTCTCCTATGGACATTTTTAAGTTAAAAAATAATGAGTCATCCCCTACGTCTCCCAGGATGAGTTATGAAAGTTAATGTCATCATGTTTGCCTCTAGACAAAATTTTAATTAGACACACAAGTAGGAGAAAACCACTTTTAATTGAAAAGTAAAGCAATACATCTCAAATAAGACTCTTGCCAACAACATAAACTAATTTGTTGAAGGAAATAGCCTTCCTAAGTGGTATTATGAAATTTAAGTATCAGAGTATTAATAGGTTCCCTCCTTTATCCTGACTCAGCTATACGCATTTTTAAAATAAGGGCTTTCTCATGAATTTAAACTGCAAATCTGTAAAGTTTATCCCTATACCCAATGCACTTATAAAAGGGAGACTTAAACAAACAGATCCATACTGAGGAGTGCCCATATAACTGCAAATAAAATCAGTATTTTCCTTATGAAAAAACCTTACACAAATGGCATACAAGACTATTAAAGTTATTTAAGTAAACCACAGAACTTCAAAGCACAAATTCATCAAGATGATCTCTACTACAATTTTGCTTTAAAGTTCTCAAATCCCAGGATGGCTTAACTTGACATACTGGAAGTATTAAACTTTGAAAGAAAAGTACTAAAGTTATTGCTTTAAACTGGAATAACCTATGGTTAAAGGTCTCTTTGAAAAAGAGTTCATTAAACAGCTATTCTTACAATTACACTTATGTAACTGCAGAGAAAATTTTCAAGCACATAGTAAACATCACTCTTTCGAATGACAGAACAAAGGCATATGTTCATTACGATGTATGGCTTTTTTGGTGATCGCTATTACTACCCATAAATAAAATCACTGCTGTTTGAATGCAAAAAGGTTTTACAAAACTTTGCTTCCAAAATTAACATTTTTATTAAATCAAGTTAAAAAAAGTTCACTGTAGAAAAGTCAACAAGGGTTTTAACAAAACCAAAATATATCTTTTTTATACAATATATGTATATATTAGCAGCAAACTACTTCTGAGATTTTCTTTAATGTTCTTTTAGTTATATTAAAGAAAGCATAAACAATGTATATTAGTATGGAATGTCAGCTAATCCACTCTTCCATCTTTTTATCTGTGATTTGGGCCTTCTAGAGCAAGTTATCTTATAATTTTCATTAATGACCAAGAATAAACCCAGTTTTGACTAAAAAGTAGCGAATTAGTAGAATCTGCCTCACTACTTCATAATCATGCATTATCTTTGAGAATAACAAATAAGCACCATATAAATAGGTAATTGTGTGTGTGTAAACTCGATTTTCAAGGAGCAGTAACAGCCATCTAGAGCATTTAGGATTTGACTGCTACTTTTAAAAACTTTTTGGGCATACAAAATTTTAATCAAATCAGATAAACATTTTAGTCCCATATTGTTTGTCCATTTCTAAAATCTTAATGAAAATTTTGCATATAACCTGACATATAACTGCAAGAACACATGTACATATACATAACTTTAGGTTTGAATGAATTTCTAAACTGAGGTGAAGCCAAATCCCATTTAAATATATAAACAGAATATATCACCAACCAATAGTTCCCAATAAAAGTGTAATCTTAATTAATCAGAAATGCTGACTATTGAAAATTCTGAGGCCAAAGAGCTATAATTCAGCTTATTATACCCTAGGCTTACAAATTAGTCAGCCAAACAAACAAGATTTGAAATCAACAACTGCCTACCAAAGAAAATTTCCTCTTGATATTCCCTTGTAGTAGCAAAAAGGAAATGACTTTATGAGCTTTCACTTTTTAAACAGTTAAAGTTATTAAAGAAATCTAGTTTTCAAAAATATTAAACATTATATAAATACAATTTTCTTATAGTTGAATTCTTCAGCTAGAATCTGTATTTAAAAAGTTTCCTTTGGATTGTTTCATTAGCACTTCAAGTTTCTATTCTGCAACTCTGATAAATGGCTCAGATTTGTTAGGTTTATATCAATCACATCTTTCAGAATTTGCTACTGTGTGTTGTGTATATGAACATCAATAGAAAGAACTGAACAAAATTTCAAAAGCAATGTAAGGAAAAATTTGAGATTATGTAATATAAAAAAGATAAAGTACAACAGGGATTCCCTTTCTCATCATTACATTAGTGAAATATAATCCTAATTCTTTTAAAGATGTCTTCTTCTTTCACTTCTTACCATGAGAATGAAGTTTTTATAGATGGCTCACCTTTATTTTTCAATTAAAAACTAAAGCAACAGACTGAATTACTTTTATTAATATACACATCAAGTTACTGAAACAGCAACTTCATGTAGTTTTCCCCTTAAAGATGGCACTTGTAGGCACAAAGATGCAGAGATGTGTACAGTCTTCAGATGTTTACTTGAAAAGATTCTTCAACAGCAGTTTGATATTGGGTTTCCTCATCAAGTTGAAGATTCTGAAAACAGTAACACTGACATGTCATTAGGGAAAGCATACTTCTCCACTCAATGCTCTGTCCAGTACATTATAGATGCTGATACAAGTTACAAATAATTGAAAGAGATTATGTAACAAACACGTATTGTCCCTTAAAATGTTAAATGTAAATACCTGAACTTCATGAAAAATTAAGTGTGGTTGTAGTCATTTAGGGATAATTAATTGACAAAGAGAGGATCAATAGAAAATGACAGCGCTTGACAGTTAGTTGAAGTATAGTTAAGAGTAACCCGTAATTCTAAGTGATAAACTTTGTGTCATCTCTAAACAAGAATGTCAAACATCAAAGTTAAATTCATTTTAAAGAAAAATATTTAATGAAGAATTAACAGACTTGAATAATAGCTTCTTAACCATAAATTTAAGCTCACTCAATTTTAGACATACCACTACTCAATTTAAAAAGCTATTTGCTATCTGTTACGACCTATAGGTTACCTTTAAAAAAGGCTTCCACCATTTGACAAACCAAATCATTAAATTATTTTTCTGTAGCAAGATACAACAATCTGGCAATTATAGTGGTTCACAAAACATATTTTTGTTTTTCCAAATACAAAGTTCTCACAAAAAAAGTAAATGTAAAAAAAAAAAGGATAATGTAATCTTTCTCACAAAAAGAATTTCTACATTTTCCTCATAAAAATGCTAACATTGTATTAGAGCACAACTGAATTTCACAGACATTTGAATTGCACATGCCTGTGCTTACCTACACTGGAAAATAAGTATCAGCCACTCTTTGTCAGGATTAATCTTGAATTAGATAAGGTTTTAATCACTGAAGTTGAAAAAAAATGCAATTTCACAATTAAATTAAACAAGTCATCATTTAATTTTTAAAAAAATTATCATGACACATTACTTGGGAAGTAGAAATTAACCCCACATATTATTTTGGGGGTGCATTTTTACATTATGTAAACTACCCTTGTTCATCCTGTTAAAGCAGTCAGCTAAGTCCAGAAGCTACCATTCAACCTAACCCTATTTGATAATTAAGCTCCTTCATTTAAAAAAATTAAATGTCTAACATGCTAGATATGAGAAATTTATTACAGTAGATTTAATAAGTAATGTACACTGTGAAAAACACATATTCCATCTATTGTACCAATTTTACTTCTCTAACAGGTACAATTTTCCCTTGAATCTAGCAGTTTCCATATAAATGATCATTTTCCTAATATGTAAGTCTGTTTTTCCTCTATTAATTATCTCTCTAGTACAGGTGGATAGTAAATTCAACTATTACCACTTCTACAAGTCAAAGTTTACCTGTATTCTTATAAAAGCAATAGAACTTCTCTATATTCATCCATTATCACATAGCAGCTTGCCTTAAAACTCAAGTCTAGGTTGAAGAAGTTAATTTATTAAATATTTAAATAACACTTTCTTAAACCTGAGGAATTCACTTACCACAAATTCTCCATAATCAAACTGATGTCTTTGATTTAGATGACTAACGAAATTTCTAGTAATCTGGCTAGGATCTCCCCAAGGAAGAGATACACAAATAGGACACGTCTACAGAAACAGAATGTTTTAAAGAAAAAAAAATAATGAAAACAACAGAACATTATAATTATTTAAGGTATTAAAACAATACAGGCTTGTGTTACCAAAAACATCTACACAAAAAGCATTTCCACAGGCGAAATTCTATTAGAAAGATCATTTCTCAGCCAAATAACTTTAAATTATACCAATCTAACACAATACAATGAGGAGATCTTACAAATTTTACATTTAAATCTGCAATTACACAACTGTTTCAACAGAAACACTATATACAGTATTAATACCAATTCTAATGATAGTTATTAAGCAATGATAGTTATCATTAATCAGTGTGTAAAAATCTCATTTGAACTGCATAAGAACTGTGATATAATTATTAGCTTAATTTCATCTATGAGTAAAATGAAATTAAAGTGAATATCTTAAGGTTTTAAATTTTCTCCTTAAAATATATCTCTAAAAGTTAATGGATAATACATGATAAGGAAATAAAAAAGAACTCTAGTAACTGAATTCTAGCCAAAGTTTATGCTATGTGTTGAGTATAATACAGAAAACAAATAAAAATCTTTAAATGTAGTATCAAACAAATAAAATCCCTTAAATATAGGCTTTTTTTCCTGAACATGTCTTTGGCAGTGTAATTTAACAATAAGTAGCCCTCTCTTAATAAAAGTAGGTGGTATGTCTTTCCTTAGTGTTACACAAGAGCTTACGGTCATCCTTAATAGACTAAAGAACATTATTATTTTATAATTTTTTTCTAGTACACATATTAAACCTGCTTAGAAATATTTACAATCCTCATTTATACTATTTTCCTTCTATTACTATATCTGAAAAAATATTTCTATATAAAAATGTATAGCTAAAAGGGAAATATCTCTTTCAGCTCAGTTTCTCTTGTTCATTCACAGTTGAAATCACTTACCTGTGAAACTCATAATCCCAATGAGGAATTACAGAATCATTAACACAATACTGGAATCCAGCATTCTGCTCTATCGCCCTCATGCATCTAAAAATCTTACCAATTTCTTATAAACCCTAAAAAATATATATGCATCAAACAGAGTGTATGGTTCTTTTACTTCCTTGCTTTATGCATTTGTACACTAGATTTTGCAAGGACACAATTAAAAACACCTACTGATTTTATATACCAATTATACCTCAATAAAAAAGTTAAAAAGAATACCTCCTAGACTTTATTCTTTCTTACAGGTGCTGTTTTCACTTGTAGCAGATTCACCTGATCACATTCCAAAAACCTGAGAGGTCCCAATAGAGAGATTCTGCCACTCTTCAGTAAAGAGTCCTTAGTTTACCTTTTATTACTTCACTCTTTACTAGGCTGTTTTCCTTTACCCTCACAACTCCCTTTTTCAAAATAAGTTAGTGGACTTTATTTATCTCATTTTGTTTCACACTTATCAGTCCTCTGTTGACAAACACCTATCTTATCAATAACACCAGATCCAAATTTAAATAAACTATGTTCCCTTGCAGGGAAGTAAAATAAATCGAACCATAAACAGAAGTATGAAACAGATGTACTTACCACAGGGACTATCTGAAATAGGTGATTACTGTTACAATGATCCAGTAAACGCTGCCTGGTAAAATTTGATTCTTGACACAAGGGACACTTAAAGGTGGGATGTCCAGAAGAACTATAAAACAATTTTTAAATAAAGTATACTTAATCCATTATCATTACATAAAAATGATGTGTTCCTATTATTCAAGCAGTTATCTTTAGGGTCTGAGTAAATTTTCCCATTGTGCCTTCTAGGCCAAAAAAAACTAAATGCAAATCTAACTGTTTTATTTATTAAGTGGTTCGATCCAAACAGTTTAAATCAGTTATTTGTGTGAGGCCTACAGATGTCATTATTTAGCTCTTCAAATTTTTAACTATCCTGTGGGTCCCAGTTTAGAAACCCCATCTAGGAAATAAAAACTTAAAAGATGTCCACATCCATAATATCATATCTTTGATCTCTCAGTCTTAGGAATCAAACATACAACATTTATAGCTAAAATGAAAAACAAAAGAATGGATTGCCAGAATAATCAACATTTCAAAACGTTATGAGGATCATGCATTTTCAGGTTTCAATCTCTCTAAATTTCAGCAATGGACAGATGAATATTGATAACTGTATCTGAATTATGCATGGAAGAAACCTGACCACAGTGAAAGAGGATAGCTATAAACTCTGCTAATTTTATGTGATCAATAAAGTAGCAAATGCATCATTTATTTCTAAACAGCTAAGTTCTATCTAGAATGTTTAGTGATTTAACTTAATTTTTAAAATTTAATTTAAAATGCTGTCATTATAAAGTGAGATATTATTTACTAAAATAGCAAATTTGTCAAAAGTTTACCTTGTATTCTCTTGGTAAGTTTCTGTGTTATCAGATGTGGATGTTTCACTCCTATTACTTAAGAAGCATAGGGGGGGAAAGTTAATACACCTTCAGTAGTTACGTACATTACAGATTCATTAACTTGAATGCTAGTGAATAGAGTAGTCTGAATTTGTTTTAGAAGAGTAAATTTCAAATAGTTCTGAACTATGAAATAATTATGGCATTAATCACTTTCCAAATAAAATTCTGATATGACTGCTTAATAGGTCTTTATTCACATCTTCTAAAATTACCTTATGCTCAATTATAGATACAGAATTCTGCAGAATTACTTTAAATCCTTAACATGAATATTTCCCCAGGTCCTTTAACCTTTCAATTAAGAGACTCCTACCTACAGTAGTAATCTTTTGAATGCTGAGGCAGGATCAAGAATTTATAAGTAAATTTTGATTTTGTACTTAGGATATGGTATAAGGTTGTGAGCTCCAAAGTGGAGCTCCAAGTAGACAATTACTTGAACACATTGATGATGCTTGTATTTTCCAGAAAGGACCTAGACTTTCCAAGATTTAATCTACAGAAAAAGTTGACGTCCTCACTCAGAACCCACACCAGAGGGCCATGTCACGTGCAGCAGTAAGGAATCCTGAGGGAAGAGTAGGCATTCTATATGGGATATCACCTAGGTTTTACAGAATTTCACTGATGTTATGAAATGCAGAAATGTTAAATTAGAAAATAGGTAGTGGACAAAACTACCACATTAGATGTTTACTGTTCTGACATCTCAATACCAGAGTTAAAAGAATTATTAAGCTCAGTAAGCATTTTTTGGTACTCAGTACAAAAAGGCTAGTGGTACTACGTCATCCAACTAACAGATATTTCTTTTTGGTTTGTTTTTCATAATAACGTTATATACAATAAGATGTATTTGGTGTAAAGACACCCTCCAATGAAGTCAGTTCCCTTCTGTGATAGTAATAATGCTATCTCTGCAAACATATCCTATGCCAATGCTTGAGCCAAGAAACTGATTGGTGCCTTGATTACCTTTTGTTGTTTCATTCTCTGTTACCTGCATTGTTTAATAGCTAGATCTGCTCTGAGGTCCTAAGCAGTGACCACTGTTCCATCACTTAGCATTGTGACACTCCCTCAAATCATTTTGAACCTAGAAAAGAGGTTCCCCAACTAGCTTTAAAACTTTTTATTCCCCAAACTTCTTTAAAGACTGCTGCTAGGGAGAGCTGCACTATTCCTGTATAAAAAATATGAATCCTTCAAGCAGGCTCCTAGTAACAGACTTTGGTATCCTTTAAACCCAAGATTTTCTTTGTTTTGTCAGTTCTTTTCTTTTTTGACATCAAACAAAAGATACTGGCAAATTCCTCCGAACTGTCCATGTGAAAAATAAAAAGCTATAGTTTCAAAAAAACAAACGTAGTGTCCCTACTCATTAGTAATAACCACTAGGACTATGAAACAGGAAAAAGATCCATTGGTATAGCAACAAAAAAATGTAAGGTTACTAGGAAAAATATAATAAAGCACTTTTCAAGTGCTCTAAAAGGACTTCCTTTAATGTATCTTTTAAAACTGGAAAAGGCTATTTTCCTAGGGGATTGTCAGTATTCTGACAATGCCAATTCTCCCCATATATATATATGATTTCAATAAATTCAACCTCTATAATGCTTTTGATAAAAATCTCTACAGGAATTTTTTGGAAACTCAAAAGCCTGATCCTTAAATTCTTTTAGAATAGCAAAGAGTCAAGAATGACAGAGACAATTTTATAAGGAAAACAAGAGGGTAAACTTTCCTGATACCAAGACTTCTTGTTAAAGCCTTATTAATTAAGATAGCATGGCACTAGAAAAATAAACAAATGAACTGACAAAAAAGAACAGATTTGTAGGGCACTGTAGAAAGAATGGTTTAATAAATGGTACTGGACAAGTGGTTAGTGACACAGGGAAGTTTTCCTATCTCACATTATACACACAAAATAAATATGAAAAGTACAGCTTTAAAATACTGAAGAATATCTTTTAGAACACTGATGTGGAAAAGGATTTCTCAAGCATGATAATAAAAAGTAATATAATAACAATAAATATTATGTATATATAAACATACATAAAAAACATGACATAATTATTAACAAGAACGGCCAAAGACAGAACAAAGATACCTGCAATCAGGCAATCAGCAAAAAGACAAGTGGGACTACATCAAACTAAAAGGCTTCTGCACAACTAGAGAAACAATCCAGAGTGAAAGAAACATATAGAAGAAAATTTAAAAATCACATGTAAAATAAAGGGCTAATATCCAAAATACCTAATGAACTCCTACAATGCAACTGCAAAGAAACAATTCAGTACAAAATGACTAAAAATTTTAAGAGACATTTCGCAAAGGTCAACATACAAACCGGCCAAACAAGTATATGAAAAGATGCTCAATATCACTAATTATCAGGAAATGTAAGTTGAAACCACAAGATACTACCTCACATCTGTTAGGATAGCTAATACCAAAAAACAAAAGAGCTCCCTCACCAAGTGTTTGTGAGGATATAGAGAGACTAGAACCCTTGTACATTTTGTTGGTGGGAATCAAAAATGGTAAATTTTAGCACCATTTAAATAGTAAGGAGGTTACTCAAAAAAATTAAACTAGAACTACACATATGATGCAATAATTCCACTTCTGGGTATTCATCTAAAAGCACTGAAATCCAGATCTCAATGGAATATTAGTACTCCAATGTTCACTGAAATACTATCCACATTAGTCAAGATGAGGAAACAATTTTGTGAATGAATAAACAAAGACATGAACAAATTTTAAAATGTGACATATACATACATACCATGGAGTATTATTCAGCCTAGAACAAAATCTGCAAATGTGACAATAAGTGAACCTAAGGACATTATGCTAAGGCAAATAAGGTAATCACAGGACAAGTAACACATGATTCCAAATTCATATGAGGTACCTAAAACAGTCAAACCTATAGAAGTAAAAAGAAAGTTGTTCACTAGGGGAAAGAGGAAATGCAGGATTATTAATCAACATGTATAAAATTTCAGGTATTCAAGATAAGTTCTAGAGATCTGCTACACAACATTGTGCCTGTAGGTAACAATATATTAAACACTGAAAATCTGTTAAAAGTGTGGATCTCATGTCAACTATTCTTACCATGGTAAAAATAAGGTGGGGAGAGGGATGGAAAAAAGACCATATGGTTATGCCATTTTATTCTAAATTAAATTGTGGGGTTTTTTTAAAGATTTATTTATTCATGCATACAAGCTGGGGTATAGGCCAGAGGTGTAGGGTGGTGAGGATTCACCAGAAACAAAGTAGGGAGCAGAACAGGCAGATCGACTGAAGTACACTGCTGAGGGGAGCAGCAGGCGAAGCAGGAGAGGTCTGCTGCACCATGTGGGAATCTCCCTGGCCAGGTATCAAATTCATGCTGCAGTGGCTCTGGATAGCTTCATAGTGCTACGCTTAACCCACCGTGCCACCAGGGAGGCCCTCAATTGTGATATTCTTTTGAAGTCTTCAAAACACTAAAGTATCTCATTTCTAGTCTAAAAATAAAAATCTCAAGTTCTATATGTTTTACAAACAGCAATTTTTTTTAATTCAGAGTAAAAATATATGTATTTGTAATGCATGTAATAATGGAGTATTACCCAGACTATACACAGAATGCCTATAAATAAGGAAAAAGAAATTTTATCTAATACTTGTACCAGAGTCCCTAATTAATATTTAGCCAGTTAAATCATTTAATGCCTCAGAGAAAAACCTGTTAGGAACATAACACCTTCATTCTTTGTGAAGCGCTGTATTTAGACTAAACTGTATGAGCCCACTGACAGCCAGTTATTAATGTTGACAAAAAATCAGGTTAGTTGGAAAAGTCTGCCAACAGATCAAATGATTTCCAAGAAGATAAAAGTAGAAATAGATTTTGTTGATTACACGCATCCTCCCTTAATCATTCTCTACCCTCCTCACTTTTGGTACCTAAAGATAGAACAAAAAATAGCCAATGTTAAAAAGCAGAATTCTGTCATTATAAACTAACAATGGTTTTAGTAAAACAATCAACACTGCTATATAATTATTCTGAAACATCACAACATACCAATACAATAATTTTGTTAAAGACCCTCTTACAGTTATTATAGTAAATAGTTCTACCCTGAATGATCTGATTAAACTTAGTGCTACAACTTATTATGGATGGCTCAACTGGAAGTTACATTGCTTACAAATATCAAAAAGGGAATTGCCTGTTTTACCCAGCCCTTGTACATTCAATAACATATAGAGTGCCCAATAAATGTATGTTGAATTAATGATCTATGAGTTTACAGTAGTCTCCTCACAGTTTTACTTTCTATTGTTTCAGTTACCCACAATCAACTGTAACCCAAAAATAATACCTTTTAATTTTTGAACTACATTTGTATAGTTTTCATTACAGTATATTATTATAAGTGTTCGATTTTATTATTAGTTATTATTGTTAACCTCTTACTTTATCACAAACTTTATGGTTTATCACAGGTATGGACATATAGGTAAAGACATAGTATAGAGAGGGTCAGCTACTACTCATGGTTTCAGCATCCACTGGCGGTCTTGGAATATACCCCTACTAATAATGGGGAACTAGCACATCCCAAAAATTCTTTAATGATTGAGAGAGTTACAAGCAAATAAAGAATTTCCATAGCCAAAGTACAGTTTTAATCAACCATTTGTATATATAAAGGGATACTGTGAACTGTATTCCAAGAAAACACATGCTCTACTCTTAGGTAGTTCCTTGACTTTATTAGGTAGTGAATTTTCATAAGATGTCACCAAACCCTGCTCAGCTAACTATTACCTATATGGACCTGCTCTTAACCAGCAATTTAAAATATATCTGTTCTTCAGTTACTTGACAAGGAGTAGAACCTTAAATTCTCCAAAGTGAAATGTTTATCTAATTTCTGTTTATCTAACTTCTGTTTAGCTGCTAGAAACAATCTTCACAGACAACTGTCTGAATGTTTAGAGGCTGTCCATTCTACTATCACATCTAGATTATGTCAAAAATACTAGAGAAAAGCTAAGATGAAAGGCAAATATCAGATCAGAAAGGGCTATTGAGTAAGAGATTATGTCCTATAAATTAGGATTTTAGATCATGGAACTCTTTGCAAGTCTTGACATTCTCACTCCAGAAAAAAGCACATGCACCCAGAATTTGTCAGTTTAGTAGTTCACAGTCTTTTTTGGTCCATAGAACTCAGGAAGAAAAACACTGCTATGGGGTCATGAAAAGTCACTAAAAAGGCACAGGGAGGAAGGTACAAGTTTAGAGTAAGACAACTGCACTTCTAAAAAGTTGCTGTGGTAACAGTACATAGGATAGATTAGAGGAGGACCCCAACTAAAAGACAACTGTAATAGTTCAAGTGAGAGATGATGAGTGCTTGAGCTAGGAAAGTGACAAGAAGGATAAAAGGAAAGGACAGATGAGGAATACTGTTATTATGAATCAACAGTACCTATAACCAATTGGATCTGAGGAATATGAGGGAATATAGCATATCTCCTGAAAAAAAAAAAAAAACCTCAAATATTGAACGAAACAAGCACCATGCCTGCAGGTAAGAATAACTTATTGGGTTAACAGAAAATGGTTGAGTTATTACTATCTAGTAAAATGTAATAATAAAGGAAACACAAGGATGAAGAAATGTAAGGTAATTTTAAAAATCACAAGATTACATCCAAATTACATACAAAGAGAGTAAGCAGTCAAAACAAGAATTTTGCAGATGACTCCATAAGAAAATACCTAAGATCTTTACTAGAAAAGCCAGTTTCAGCTGAGGAGTAAGGAAGAAACCTAACTGCAATATGATTGTTTAAGAATGGTTTAATTACTGAATATCAGCAACATGTGAAATGAAATGCTAAAATAAAATCTTGGAAACTCTGCTTAACATATTATCTCCTGGGAGCCATTCTACAATAGCATCAATACTGCCTTTTCTTAGTTAATAAATAAACAAAATTAACTGTAAGTCAGAGACATTATGCAGGGGAGGGAGAGGGATCAAAACAGGGGAGGGAAGATCAAAAGGGACTATGGCTATCTATGGCACACAGGTGAAATGGTGGTGGGAATTTTACAGGGACTACACCTGAGAGGAGAAAGCAAACATTGACTAAAAATGAACAATGATGTAAAAATATATAAATAAATGAATTTTTTTTAAAAATTAAAATAAAGGATTATCCCCCCCAAAAAAATCCTTTTTAAGCTAAGTATTGCTTACCTGTTCCCTACTGAATCTTGAGAGATCTGAAAGTTTGGAATAATAGAGGAAACACCATATTCATCTTGATACTTCTTACAAGATTTGTAATGATGTCTCATACGGTAGAATTTAACCTGTAAGTTATTGATTAAAATGTAACATAACTTAATTTAAAACCCTATGATGAGATATTGCCAACAAGAGGGAAAAAAAAAACAAAAAATAGGTAACTACATATACCATTTTAGACAAGTTTTTTGGACTTTTTTAGTAAATGGAGCTGAAAAGGTTTAACTTTCTATCCTCTACATGCAGACAATGGAGAACAGTCCATCTGTCCACAGACTTACTGTAAAAAACACCAATGATTTTTTGCTTGAAATAGCACTACCAAAAATTAATACACAAAAAGTAAAAGTTAAGTTCCCAGGTTAACACTTGGACATTTCTCAGCTTCACACTGAGGAGCCAGAATTTCTGAAGTATGTTTTCCAACTTCACTCCACTGTCCTGTCAGTTAACAATTTCCTCAAAGAGATGGAAAAGCAGATCTGACTTACATGAGTGCATCAAATAACAACTGGTTTTGCTCACTGACTTTATCAGTTGTTTGAAAAAGTAGCAGTAATCAAGCCATAAATACATGGATATAATCCAAGTCTAACCTCCTTTCATCATTTCATTCCCTCACCAAATAACGGAATAAGAAAATCCGAACTGGGGAATTAATGGCAGTTATTTGCCAATATTTGATTTTCCTACCTTTTCCTTAAAAATTAAGCAAAGTCATCAACCTAATATTTTTTATTAGTTTTAATTTTTATTATTATTTTTTATTATCTTTCTTAGATAAATATATAAACAATACAATTAAAGAGGGCAGCTAGAGAAGTTCCTTGATAACATAAATCCATTTGGCTCATTTCCATGTATAAAACTGAAATAACAATGCTACCATCAGAAAAACTAAATATTGATTTGTAATGGGGTTTTAATGAGTTAAATAAACATCAATTGACTCATTTAGTTCATTTAATAATCATTGAGTGATTACTTTGAGAAAAGTATCATGCTAAAAATTATGACAAATTCAGAAATTGTATCTTTCGCTCTCTGTTCTCAGTAAGTTTACAAACCAGTAAAATCTATAAGTCACAGCTTTGTGGGCCATCCTTTACCCAATTCCCAACCAAAATAATTCCTTTCTCTTCAAAATAGAACCCACCAAGAAAATGCAAAGGATTTCAGAGTAGGAACTTGACCTTAAGAGCTATGTCACATTTACTCTACCTGTTTTGCACAGCATCTGCAGCTACCAGAAAACTTCCTCATGATATTTTCAAGGTCTAAGGCCCGTTCAGGACATGCTCTTTCTCTTCTAGTCACATTTCCACGACAGAGGGGACAATGTACTCCGCTTTCTCTCATTGCAGTCAGGAAACATTTTCTACAGAAACTAAACCAAACATTTGTGACATGTTAACTATAGGAAAAGGTACTCTTTTCATTTCTATTATTAAACACAAACAATTATGGTTATATATTCATGCTAAATGGGCTTATTCATATGTACATACATTTCAGAATTGCGAAAACTACATGTATTTTTCAGAGCATAAGTCTAGTCACGGGACTAGATGGGAATAATGAAAAACCAAACTCACATGTGCTTTACAACTTTTTAACATAATAAATATTCATATCATGGAACATTATCATAAGTATTATACAAAGGAATAACTGGATCTTATCCTGTGTCATTTACTATCTATGTGATCTTAGGCAACACATTTAACCACAATGGAGCTCCAGTTCTTCTCCAAATAAAATGAGAGGATAAAACACATCAGGCTTTTGTCAAACTAATACCCTTTAAATGTTGTTCCACAAAATATGAATAGGTCTACCACTAAACAGCACACAAACTGACTTGGGAAATTCTACCATAAACAAACTTTAAAAGGTTACTCTGCTAAGAAAAGCATAATTGTTACCCAATTTTATGTGATCAGGAAATATGAAAATCTGCCACAAGAGTGTGCACTGGAGCATTAATTTGAGAACTATTTAAGAACTCTTCCAAATGTAAGCATCTATAACCAAACATTCTAATCAGAACCAAACTTATTAATTAATATTTCTCTTCTCCTAACCGAACAAAATACCAAACTTAATTATTTTGCTTTTAGAAAAATACTGATAAATCATAGCCATCTATATCTGAGATCTAGAATAGAGGTTATATATTTAATCCAATCCTCTATAAATAGAAATAAACCAATCTTCCTCAATAATAATAAAAAAAGTTGGGGACTAGTGTAATAATGGATCACAGAATCTAAGCTTTCTAACTATGCAGCAAACACACAGTCAAATTCCCTGTAAAATCAGTTTCCTCACTCAAATAATAACAGTATTTATATTTAACAGGGCTGTCTAGAAGATTAAAATAGGTGATAGGTAAAATTTTTATCACAATATTTATGAAGACAGGAAAGAGCTTGCTTGATAAAAAGTAGCTTATATCATGAAAGTAGCATAAGAAACAATTACCAAATAATACATAAATTAAACATTAAAAATATTCACCATAACCAGGAGTCAGTGCAAAGTAAACAAGAATAAGATACCATTTTTCTGTTGTCAAACTAAAAACTAGTTTTAAAATAGTAACCATTGTTAGAGGAGATATAAGGAAATAAGTGTTCTACATTTCTGGATAGCAATTTGTCATTACTTACTAAAATCCACTGAGAGAGTTTCAAAAGCTTGAGTACCATTTAGAACGTTTATTAACTTCAGAAAAATAAATATGTTACAAAAGCTGTCATTTGTGAGTTTGTGAACTTAAAAACTGAAAGCTTTTTATGCTTTATTAATTTTGAATACAATTATTTTTTATTTAAATTATTTGTTTCAGTCAGAGTTTGCATTCTCTAATCAGAGGGACTATAAAAGAAAAGGGAGGCGTCAGACCAAAAAAATAAAAAACCAAGACCAACTGGAATAATAGTTTAGACCATGATCCAGTCTGCAGTAAGGTGGGCAGAAGGGAAAGGACATGAAGATCCTTATTTAAGAGACAGGTCCCCCCACTATTTGAGACTTATGAAATCAATTTCCTATGTTAAAAAGTAAAATCAATAGAATGTTTCGACAACTACTTGTGGGAAAATGAGATTGACAGGAATTTTAACCTCAAAGATTAGTGACTGTGTTAACCAAGAAACACTGGAAGACAAGACTGAATAAAAAGCGAGAGCATTAGCCAAGTGTAGAAATATTAGGAAAGCTAATTCAACAGAGGAAGGAAAGATAAATGCAAGTCTAAAACACCTGCAAAAATCTCAATGCATGATATCTACTAAGCAATTGGAAATATGCTCTAGAAATTAGGGGGAGTGGGAAATATGGAGCTCACACTAAAAAAAACTATCTAGAGTTAATATGAACATTTAAAGGAGTATTTAGAGAAAGACAGAAAAAGAAAAAACAAACTAAGTAGTATTATAGAAATCAAGACCGATAATAACATGCCAAAAAGAATAATTACAGAGATCATGGTAAAACCATCAATTTACTAAGCTAAGCCTTCTTTTTTAAATAAGGGATTAAAAAACTGTTTTAAAAAAAGGTCATATTAGCAAAATTTATCACAAGGAGATAATCACGCAAAAAAAACGATGAAGGTTGGTTGAGTGAAGGAGTTAAACAGAATATTAACTATTAGCAGGTAAATTAGTAAATGTGCTGGGTAATTTAATAACTATAAATAATTATGTATAAACATGGGACATTAAAAGATTTTTTAAAACTAAATGCACAAATAAAAGTATTTAAATGAAGGAGATAAACTTGAGCAAAGTATCAAAGCCTAACTTTTCAATAATTAAAACAATAAAAATGTGATAACACAACGTACGCACCAGAATGTTTAAAATAAAAAAGGAGGAAAATATCAAATGTTGCAGAAGATGTGAACCAATCTAAACCTGCATGTGATGATATGGCAATGTAAACTGATACAGTCATTTGGAAAATTAATACAATCACTTGGACACTGCTTGGCAGTATCAACTACAGCCTAGTAATTCCACGCTAAAGTATATACCCAACAGAACTGTATATTTGATCAGAAAAGATTTCCTAGAAAGTTCATAGCTACTTTATTTGTAATAACCAAAGCTAAATACTATACAAATGTCCACCAAAAAAAGAATGAATAAACAAACTGTGTCATATTCACAAAATGAAAACTACAGTAAACCTGTATTGAGGATGAAAATACTACAGCTTCACCCAACAGTTAGGAATGAACATAATTTGAGCTAAAGAAGCCAAAACCAAGAGTACAAACTACAAACAAAAGCAGGTAAAACTATATACATATTGTTAAAAGTCAAACAGTGGTACTGTAAGAAATGAGATACATTCCTTGGAGAAGGGAGTGCTCAAGGGGTTTCTGGAGGGCTGGGAAAGCTGTTGCTCAATGCGGGTACTGAATACACAGTTGTGTGCTCACTTCGGGGGGGAAAAAAATCATTGAATTGGACACTTACAGGCATTTTTCTGTTAAAAACCCAATTACAGTAAAAACGAGGGTGATTATATTATTATGATTGTATTAAAAATAGTCAAATTAATGTTATCTTCTAACCAGGCTTAAAATTTTTTTAAAAATTGCTAAAATTTAAAAAAATAATTGGAAAGCAAATTTCAGAAGAGCCCTAGTTCAAGAGGCCCCCAAAAACTATCAGAAGACAGAGAAAAAAGGAAAAAAGACAGAGTAAGCATAATTTCCAGAGCTTAAAAATGTGTATACAAAATGAGAAACAAATAAATGACCAATAAATTCTTAAAAGATCTACAGCTGGATAGAGCACTGGAAATTTCTAAATAATAACTTTTTCAACTTCTAATAACTTACAGAGGGGGAGTAAAAAGAGACTACATATTAAGGAAAGAATCAGATTAGCTTCAAACTCATCCACAATAACTGATGATGAAGAGAAAAATATATTCAAAGCTCTGAGGGCAAATGATTAACAACTTAAAATTTCATCCTCTAGATAATTATCTACCTTATATATTTTAAGCACTTCTTTTCCCTTCAAATTTTATTAATTTGTTAGGGTTTGCATAGATATTTTTGATATAATGCAAATAACTGTATTTTGCAAAACTGCACACTAAAACTTAGGGGGGTGGAAAAGTCAGGTAGGAGAGTGGGTATGAATCTTTGGGGCAGACTACCTATGCAATCCTGTCACCAAAGCAGTAAGACAAACTCAAGCAATTCTACTTAATCAAAATACTAGTACATTTAAAAGTCAATTAAATACCTAATCAAGTCTTTATCCTAAAACATTTTTAAAGGGGAAAAGGGACTACAAGGAGTGATTGAAGCTGGTATATTACAGAAATAAATATAAATTACACAAAAGAACTAGGAGAAACACGCAATAGCTATTCCATGAGAGTGACTGGCCAAACTGAAGAAAATAGGTTGAACATTTTGTGTGTGTATAATTCTGTTATATTCAGTGGAATTTTAGTGTGCTTTGCTTTAGTTGTCATTTGCTAGTGGCCCAAAACATCAATGTGTACAGGGAAAAAACACAAATCAATTCTCATATAATCTGTTGTATAACAAGACTCTCACTATTCAGTCCATCACTTGTCTTTAACAATTTTGTGATCTTCTGATACAGAAAGCTTTTTTTTTTTTTTTACACTGCTGAGGGGAGCAGCGGGCGAGGCAGGAGCGGTCTGCCGCACCATGTGGGATTCTCCCTGGCTGGGCGTCGAACTCACATTGCGTGCTGTCAACAGCTCCACAGCGCAGCACTCAACCGCTGCGCCACCAGGGAGGCCCCAGAAAACTTTTGATGTAGTTGAAATTCATCATTTTTTCATAAAATTATGGTCTGTGTATCTGAATAAACCATTTTTTCACCATTAATTTGTGATGCCGTATTTATCAAAGACAAAAGTAGAACTATTTCTTAAGTTCTCTAATATGTTTTACTAATCTTTTTATTGGAAACACATTAGCATCGTGAGAACTATCTGGGGAAGAGTTAATTTTATTTCAACTTTCTAGCCAATAAATGTCACAGATCTCCATTAATTCAGGTCTCATGGCGTTCAATAAAATTCTTAAGCAATTTTCTCTGTATAGCCCTTGTATACTTTTATTAGATTTATTCTAATAGATTCTAATTTTGTTTATTCTAATATATCTGAAATATTTATAACGCAGTTTTTGTTGCTATTATAAATACGATTTTTAAAATTTTTTTTCTGATTGTTATTGGTATAAAAATGTTGATATTTGTTTTCGCATCTTGAAAACCTCTCTGTAATCTCATTAGTTCTAAACGTCAGTCGTTTCTCTTAGATGTAGTTTCTTAGGTTTTGTATCATCTTTGTATATCTTTCTTCTTTTCTCATTCAATTTCCTAAAGCCTGAAGTACAATTTCAAATGGTAGGAGAGATTCAAATATCCTGTGTAGTTCCTGAATAAAAAAGCACTTAAAATTTACTGATGAGTAATGTTGGAAGGTGCATATAAGTTGGTGGATTTTCCTATTATCCGTATGGAATGTCTTTCCCCTTGTAATGCTACCTGAATTAAATCTTAAGGATTTAGAAAAGTTAGCATTTTTAGATACCCTCAGCACTATGCAAAATCATCCAATAAAACTACACGATTAGGGGGCCTCCCCGGTGGCGCAGCGGTTAAGCGCTGCGCTGTGGAGCTGTCAGCAGTGGCGACACGGGTTCGACGCCCGGCTGGGGAGAATCCCACATGGCGAGGCAGACCTCTCCTGCCTTGCCCGCTGCTCCCCTCAGCAGTGTATTTCCGATCTGCCTGTTCTGCTCCCCTCTCTGTCTCTGGTGCGCCCTCTCGCCGCCCCACGCCTCTGGCCTGTACCCCAGCTTGTATGTATAAATAAAAAATAAATCTTTAAAAAAAAAAAACTACAGGATTATGGAAAAAAAAATAGGTTGGGGCACAACACTCAAATGTACACACCCAGAACACTACTCTATACTGGTTATAGATGGATTAGCTTCAATTTAGCCTGAAAAAATAACAGTACTCATTATAATAACTGTTAAAGAACACTTGAGACTTTATATGTTTGATGGTTCCTGCAAAAAAACCAATTTTTTTATTAGACTTTTTAATTTTCTTACATCATTGTTCATTTTTGTACAGTACTTGATTTCTCCCCTCAGGTGTAGTCCCTGTAAAATCTCCCACCAACACATCACCTGTGAACATCACCATGGTCCCTTATGCTCTTTCCTCCCCTGTTTTGAACCTTCGCTCTCCCTCTCCCCTGCTGTATGCCTCAGATCTATAGTTGCCCCTGCAGAAAAATATTGTAAGCAAACATAACAAAATATTAAGCTTTCAATATTTATAGTATGTGAACATTATGTAAAAAGGGGGGGAATATATGCTCATATCTACTTATATGTACATAAAGTCTGAGAGGATACCAAAGAACTCAATAGTGATATACACTAGGCAATTTGGAGGGAAAGTAGGATGCAAGAAATGATAACAGAAATTAGGAAATTTTGTTTTATACAGTTTGTATTTTGTAATCATGTGACTGTTTTAAACTGTATTTTAAAACTGCAATAATTAAAATATTAAAAAAATTAATAATTAACAGAAATAAGTTGGTCAATTTCTTTATGCCTTTCTGTATTAAATTTCTTTAAAATCTTTTTTTTTTAAAGATTTATTTATTTATGCATACAAGCTGGGGTAAGTAAGGCCAGAGGCGTGGGGCGGCCACAGGATTCACCAGAGACAGAGTGGGGAGCAGAACAGGCAGATCGACGGAAACACACTGCTGAGGGGAGCAGCCCGTGAGGCAGGAGAGGTCTGTGGCACCACGTGGGAATCTCCCTGGTCGGGGTGTCAAACTCTCATCGCAGCAGCCGACAGCTGCGCCACCAGGGAGGCCCGTGTATTAAATTTCTTGAAAGAATAAAGTACTTTGGAAGGGATATGAAATTGAGGAAATGCATACACACTAACATGGAAAGATATGACAGTTTGTTGAGTGAAAAGTCAGTCACGTAAAATGTATTATATAATCCCACTTATACTTTTTAAATTATATGTATGTATAAACAAGTACCTGTGCTTGAGAAAGCAGGTACTTGAAAGAAATATGCTAACCTCTATCAAGGAGAATAGGAATAAACAGGGACTTATGCCCTTTTTATTGCCTTTATAATGTAAAACATTACATTCTTAAATTAATAATGTAATCATTAGAAATAACTAGTTCTTAGACAAGGCAAGAAACTGAGACCTTAATCTTAATATTTAATATGAACTCTCTAGCATTGCTCCAATAAATATCAAGACATATGAAAATTTTTTAAGAACAAAGAATGTAAGATTTTAACTTCAGAAAGGAAAAATTCACAACACTTAATTAATTCATAATCAACATAATTCACCACAAGGTTAGATACTTTTCAAAATTCCAAATACAGTATACATTGTCCCAAAATATGTAGTTTATATAGTACATTATCCAAAGAGTTCTACTTATAATATACAAAGTTTTTTAATTTCAAAATTCACAAGGCCAGCCAGAAAAAAATTTATAGATTCATAAATTTTACTTCTAAGCACACATGGAAAAGTCCTAAATCAGGCACAATGGTGTATTAGAAAAGGTATGGATGTGTGTGGCGATAAAAGGGGCATATAAGGAATCTTTGTGATGATCCTCTATACCTTTATTTTATCGATACGGATATTCTGCTATATTTATAAGATGTTAACACTGGGGGGAAATGGAATAAGGATACACAGGATTTTTGGATCATTTCTTAGAAATGTGTGTGAATGGGCCTCCCTGGTGGCGCAGCGGTTAAGCCCTGCGCTGGGGAGCTGTCGGCAGCAGCGATGCAAGTTCAACGCCCAGCCAGGGAGATACCCACATGGTGCAGCAGACCTCTCCTGCCTCACCAGCTGCTCCCCTCAGCAGTGTATTTCCTTCGATCTACATGTGCTGCTCCCCACTCTGTCTCTGGTGAACCCTCTCACCACCCCACGCCTCTGGCCTGTACCCCAGCTTGTATGCATAAATAAATAAAATTAAAAAAAAAAAAGAACTGCATGTGAATGTCTAATAACCTCAAAATAAAAACAAAGAACGAAAAAGTTATTTTCTTAAAAAGGCAAAATGATAAACATATCTTACCAGATTTTTAAAATTATGTCCATGTTTTATAAAGTATATTCACTGCATAAATACGCATAAGGTACTTACTACATAACAGATTCTAGGGAACAAAGTAACAAAAATTTCTCTCCACCCTGACATGACTTAAAGCATTATATGCATACAGGTACACATGGCAGGTTTGCGTGAATATACAATAAACCAGAAAACTTTTAACAAAGCTATTATACCATGCAGGTGCTAAAGTAGTAAATGAAAGTGAAGAATCCCCAAGTAATCAAACTATATAAAGACTATACTGAAATATATTGAATGGATTTTTAAAACAATGAAAAAGGAAAATCCTCGAAAATATAGAGGTCAACTGAGTAAGAATGGCAAATTAATAAAAGATTCAAAGGCACATATCATATACCTCAGTAAATTTGAGGTTGTTTCAAAGAATAGACAATATTTTTAAAACACTCAACAAATAGAAAATATTTAATAGCATTTTAACTTTAGCATTTCAGGGCCTCCCTGGTGACACAGGGGTTAAAGTCTCAGCGCCATCAAGCTTTCGACAGCCACTGTGGCATGAGTTCGATCCCCAGCCAGGGAGTTAGCCCACCTGGAGCAATAGACCTCTCCTGTTTCACCCACTGCTCCCCTCAGCAGTGTATTTCAATAATCTGCCTGTTCTGCTCCCCACTCTATCTCTGCTGAATCCTCTCACACACACCCCTCCCCACACCCCCATCTTGGGCCTGCATAAAACAAAAAAATAAATCTTTTTTTTAAAAAAGATATTCAGGGCCTCCCTGGTGGCACAGCGGTTGAGCGCTGTGCTGTGGAGCTGTTGGCAGCGCTCAATGCGAGTTTGACGCCCAGCCGGGGAGAATCCCACATGGTGCGGCAGACCTCTCCTGCCTCGCCCGCTGCTCCCCTCAGCAGTGTATTTCTGATCTGCCTGTTCTGCTCCCCTCTCTGTCTCTGGTGAACCCTCTCGCCGCCCCATGCCTCTGGCCTGTACCCCAGCTTGTATGTCTAAATAAATCTTTAAAAAAATAAAATAAAATTAAAAAATTAAAAAAGGTATTGAAATACCTCAAATTTGAATGTATAAGATGTAATTATATAAAAATAAAGCAAATTAATAGTAAGTAATATAAACTTAAATATTAAGTTCTAAAAATTTATCACTAAAACAGTCACAGTGCTGATCATAAATGTATAATTATTAATTAGTATATAAAATTCTAATATGGAAAAATGTGCATAGCCTTGCTAGCAACCTAATGAAATAGATTTTAATGTGACTTCTAGATATTATTTTCAATTAGCAAAAAAAAAAAAAAGTTTGGCAAAGACGATGGAATACAGACACACATTAAATAGCACTAATAGCTTTTTTTGGTTAGTCTGAAAAAAACACGATATTTATTGAATACATGTACTCAATATTAAATACAACATTCCAGAAACTTTGTGGTATCTTGAATTTTTAAAAATTAATGTTTAAGAGTTCCTTTATCTTACAGATGAGGGAACTGAAACTAAAACATAAAATCAAGAATCTCTAAAAGCCTTAAGGTTAAAATATGTCGTATCATTAAAATAAAGGCCTTATATACTCCCCTCTACCTCATGGTTGTTGCCTAGAAAGTTCCCTCTCCCCAGAATATTCTAGACACAAAACCAGCTCTCCACAAATTAACATCTCCACATCACTTAGATTTGGGCAACACTATCACTTAAGAAAGAGCCTTTGACTATCTTCTATCCACCCATTTAACCACCCACCTTAGATCTTGTCCCTTACACTCTTTCTCAGAACCTGAGTTTATAATTATTCGTTTTTCTGAGTGTTTATTTAAATTAAAATCTGTCTCAGCAACACCAACCCTAAGAGGGCAGGGATCCTCTGTATCTGTGTTACATTGTTGGGCACCTAGTAGGCATTCATATTTGTTAAAGCAATATATGCCATTTTACCTTAATCTAATCCACGGACTATAAATCTTTTGACCCAAAAATATAATTCATAGCCCTCAAAAATCAAAGCCATGACCAACTTACATGTATGAAACACTTTGCTACAGTTGTAATCATCCCTTTGTGACATGTATTACAAACTCCCTTTGATCCAGTGATTCCACTTGTGAGAGAGGAAAATCTCTCACCTGTGAAATGTTTTTTATACAAGTTTAATCATTGTTGCATTTTTGTAACAGCAAAAGATTAGAAGCAACCTAAATATTCATCAATGAGATTGGATAAATAAAATATGACACATTAAACAATGGACTACTAGACACAAAATAATGTTCTATGAGGTCAGGGATTTTTATGGCACTTATAGAACACTATACTATAACTGCTCCTATCTACAACAGTATTGGCACAAAAGGCACTCACTCATTGAGTGAATGAAAATTATATAACTCCCCACACCCCAAAAAAGTTCTTTATGTATTGATATAAAACAATCCCTAAAAATATCAACACAAAAATAGCAAGGCACAAAAGAATACATATAGTGTGCCATTCTTTGTGTGAAAACAAGAAAACCATATTTATGAACTTATTTATAAACATCACTGCAAAGAAATACAAGGCAAAAGTATTATGGGAGACACTAATATTATTCCCTCTTGTACCTTTGAAATTATAAATGACAGTATTCTTTATTCACAACAGTTTCTTTGATACTAAATATATGAACCAAGAAACTTGAAACAGATTTCTACTTAGAGCAACAATTTAATATATTTCACATCAGATTTTGTAGCTACTAGGCTAACAGTGTTATATTTTTAAGGGTTGTGAAACATGTAAAACATATATGCAAGGTGATAAAGATGATGACAAACACTACCTAATTCGATCCTTGCAAAAACACTTTGAAACAGGGATGCTTCTACCCCTGCTTTATGAACAAGAAAACAAGCTTTCTGAAAGGAGTTAAGTGATTCCACCAAGTGACAGAGCTGTGATCTCCCAACACACACCCATTCAATACTGAATGCATATAAAGTGACAGGTCAAGTTAAAGGGAGACCAGGACTGGTGCCTCATAGAACTTACAGTCTAACCAGTGAGAATAAAATTAGTTAAATCATCTGATTCCGAAATGTTATGATAACAAATCACAATAAAAGGTACAAAGAAAAGTTATTCAAATCTTTTATCTCTGATTCTACTGCTCCTTCTGCTGTACCACCAAGTACACATTCTCAGATATAAAACTCATTCCTCAATTTCCTTTGGCTGGACTATTTGAGTCTACTAAATAAAGGTTATTTTAAAAAAAGCAGAAGGGGAGGGAAAAGGAATTAAGATCACTAAAACTATTTTCACGTATCATAGGAGCCCTACAACTTGAGAGATAGTGCATTACCTTGAAACAACTTAAAAGGTTATCTTAACTTTCTCTCAACTTAAAACCAGCAAATGCCACATGAGTTTTTGTTCTCAACCAATCTAATAAAAGGTGTCAACAGGGCCTCCCTGGTGGCGCAGCGGTTGAGCGCTGCGCTGTGGAGCTGTCGGCAGCAGTGATGCGAGTTCGACGCCCGGCCAGGGAGAATCCCACATGGTGCGGCAGACCTCTCCTGCCTCACCCGTTGCTCCCCTCAGCAGTGTATTTCTGATCTGCCTGTTCTGCTCCCCACTCCGTCTCTGCTGAACCCTCTCGCCGCCCCATGCCTCTGGCCTGTACCCCAGCTTGTATAAATAAATAAAATTAAAAAAAAAAAAAGGTGTCAACACTGGGAAAGAAAAACAACTTTCCCATTATTAGGTTTTTGATTATAAAAAATTTTTGAAGATTTATTTTATTTATTTATGCATACAAGAACTGGAGTGTAGGCCAGAAGTGTGGAGGAGTGAGAGGATTCACCAGAGTGGGGCACAGAACAGGCAGATCGAATGAAATACACTGCTAAGGGGAGCAGCAGGCAAGGCAGGAGAGGTCTGCTGTGCCATGTGGGTTAGTTAGCTCCATGGCCTGGGATTGAACTCATACTGCAGTGGCTGGTGACAGCTTGACAGCACTGAGACTTTAACCCCTGTGCCACCAGGGAGGCCCTTGATTATAATATTAATTTAGAAATTTGCATTATTTATTTCCTAGTCTATAACCAAAATCATGTGTCAAAATAAAATTTTTTAAAAATCAGACACTTTAAGTTAGTCTTGGGACTTAAAATTAAATAAATCTTCTGTTACATAACTAAACACCATAGTTCATTTTAAAATATGCCATTTTATAAATAACTAAATGTTGAGAGAATTTGGATAAGGTCTTTCAAGTCTTAAGAAAAAAGATGCCTGCCTTTCAAAATTACAAGCTTGTAGGAAAGAAATTCTGAAAGTAAATATTTAGAACACAATTGCTGAAACAGCAAAATACCAATAAAGCTGTTCAATTATAAGGAAAAAAAACTCCAAGGCAGGTCAATTAAGAAGCATACAAATTCATGCTTAGTGAGAAGTGGAAACTGATTTATGTTTGCTCATTTTAAAAGATGCCTACTTACAGAGATGCTTAAAATTAGAGATGAGATTTCAATTTTTCAAAGTTTAGCAAGGATCAACTTGTCATTATATGTAATTTTCAGAGTGATGGGAGTTTACCTCTAAGTTATTTCCTTGATCATTCCAAGCAGGGAGGAAGGGAGGTTTGGTAAAAAGAAAAACACCAAAAGAGATAAATATTTTACTACTATACCAGTTTGTATCTTCTTCCGAACTTTACTTTGAACACATTCTCAACTTTTGTATTCTTAATTAATCGTTACACGCTTTTCAAAATATTTCACCTGGCACTCTAAGGTATCTGATATTGTTGATTACTTTTTCCTAAATGTCTCAGTTTCCACAACCATAATCTATCCTAAGGTTCTTCCTTCCTAACCTGACTCATTCCTACTTGGGCTGCACTTATCCTTTCTATATTTTCATAGGTACTCTCCAGAACTTTGTTCTTTATAGATGCTATGCTATTTTTTAACTTAAATACTTCCCTCTGTAGTTCCATCCATCCACAGGTTTAGCTCTCTGTAATCCAGATCTATGTATATAACCTTGACTACTGGGCACAAAGTCATCAAATCTCACACAGCCTTCCTTAAAACGTCAAGAAATCTCTTTCCATTCTATCATCACTTGATTCAGGTTCTTATTATTTCTTTCTCTGATACAGCAATTACCTCTATACTAGTCTCAGCACCACCAAGGGGACTCTGCTAATAATGTAAATTTTCTGAAACTGAAATGTTACTAGGCTGTTCCCCTGTCAAATATTACTGCATAGACCTCTAGGCTTTCAAAAGGAAGAAGTTCAAATTGGCTTACACAGGAAGTTCCTGCCAGTTCTCTAAGCTCCTTCTCCACCAACACATCTTCTGGCTCCAGCCAAACTTTGTAGTCCAGATACTATCATCATCTATAGCCCCTCCTTGATTCTGCATATGCTATAAGCCTAAATCAGGATATTCTCCAACATACCAACTATAATAAAAGGCATTATTTCCTTTAGAAAATCTCCCCTATGTTCTTAAGCTAGTCTAGTATTATAACAGTTTGTGTGGGCTCTCAATGCTCACGCAAAATTGTCTATGAATATCTCTTCCCAATCAATCAACTCACATATAGGCTTTTTCTCATTACACTATGAATAGTCTCCAGAGAAAGAGCACGTTGTAGTCCCTCTACCTGAGATAGAAAAAGCATTCAACATTTGTTGTTTAGAGAAATGAATGGGGATTAAATGAAAATTTATATTTTGGTGAAGTTGTTCTAATGTTGATGAATTTGCTCCTCTGACCTGAATAGGCAAATCCTTTGCTGCCATTGAAAAGAGAATGAAAATTTTTATTTTCTAACAGACCCACAGTGACCCAAAGCCCTATCACCTCATCTCTCACTATCCATGAATCAAAAACTGATTTTGTAGTTAAATATAAATTTGTTTAATTGTAGTTAAATATAAATTTGTTTAAAAGCACGATTTGTCCTTTGTGAGAAAAACAAATGATCCAGTAAACTAGGTTATTTAAAACGTTTCCCAATAAACTCTTTCTAGTCAAATCAAGACCATGCTCCACCACTAACCATCCCTTTTTAATAAAACTTCCCCCCCCCTTTTGCCTTCTTTAATTCATTGTTTAGCCAAAACCTTAGAGCAACCATGTTTATATGTGTTGGGGTGTCAGGGGTAAGGGGAGAGGCGGAGGAACTAAAGATAGAAGATGGAGGAGGGTGCTAAAACAGCAGTAAGGCTGTATTCCTTTCATCATCAACAAAATCTGCTCTATATTTCAATTTTTTTCCATATCTAGTCTGGTCACATTCAAGTTCAATGAATTGATGTGAGAAAGGTCCTCAAAAGATGCTCTCCACTATCTTTTCCATAGCCTTGAGGTCAAGCCAAAATTACAGCCTGATTGAAAATGTCCCACAAGGGAAGAGGACCGCTTAGGAGAACAGTTCAAGAGCAAACTGCTTGGAACTTTCAGGGGAGCTAGAAATTACAAAGAGTTCTATGAGGTCAATGTCCCAAAGGGTAATAATTGCAATGATTCTGTCCAGGAAAGACCTATTTCCTCTCACTTTGCACTCCTTTCTTTCCCTCCTTCCACCAGTACAAGACAGGCAGCAAAGTTAGAATACTGACAGATTAAAGGCTTAAAAACAAGACATCCCAAAATATTTTTCTAACTCCGCATTTGTTGCACCAAATAAAGGAATTTCAGACTAGCATTCCTCTCTTTTAAATAGCAAACACATAACTAGGCAAACTTCTATCACAAAATGCTACTGCTGGCTAGCATGAACACCACAGTATAGGAGTAAAGCGCACATTACAGTTAAGTCTGGAGATGAGTAAGGAGTAAACATCAAATAATTGCAATGAAATTTCTGACTGACCCAAAGTTCAATCTATTCCCTACAAAAGTATAGCACCTCCTTCTCTCAAAAAAAAATATATATGTGTATATATTATAATATATAATATATGCAATATACATTTATTTGGAAACTTAATTCTTTTCAGTTGTTTAGAGCTTTCAAGCCCGAGAGTAATTTTTTTCAAATAAGGATTTCCAAGCCATACCTGCCAAAAGTTCTTTTTTTAAGTTTGGAATGTAGCCTGGGAATTGGTATGTTTACTTTAAAAGTTCCCCAGGGACTCTGACCAGCAGCCAGGTTTGTGAGAAGTGCTACATACCTTTATAAGAAGAGCTCCTTCCAACAACTGTCATTGACATTCTAACAGTCTACAAAAGTATCCAATCTCATCCTATAAATATGCCAAATCAAACAGCACTATACCTTCTCACCTAATCCTTGTGTTCCTCCCACTCAGTTCATTCCTTTTATAACTGTCTTCGTTTCTTAATCTCCACCCTCGTAATAACCAAATAATAAGCAGAAGAGTGAAACAAAGGGAAACTATCACTTTAATACCCGGATATCCTGTCAGTTCTGACACAAGAAAACCCGTTCTAGACCATACTAATATGTACTGAATTTTAAAGGACACAAAACACCTTCGAGGTGGGCTATGAAGAGCCGCTGAAAGCTTGAGTTACACGAGTGCTCTCGGCTCTGGAGTGGATGCACCAATGTTCTGAAAGAAGAGAAAACTTTAAGGCAGAACAGGGCAGGGAGTGCGGAGAGCCGGCCCTTCGGCCGGTTTTGACACCCGACACCCCAATCTTCAGTCAGGTTGCTAGGAAACAAAAAGGCTCCACATTCCCTGCAATTCCTCCCGGGCCTGAAGGAGAGCGGAGGGGTCTCCGCGGTCAGAAGACCGCGGGGACAGCCCGGCCCCCGCCCCCCGGCGCGAAAGCCGGGGGCCGGGAGCTCCGGCGGAGCGGCCGGGGGCAAGCCGGTTCCGAGCACGGAAGGAGGGCTGCTGGGGCCCTGACTGGCCAGAACCGGCCCTCCGCGCCCAGTGGCGCTCCGGAGCGCAGGCCGCAGCCAGGGGTCCAGGGCCGGCTGCCGGGCCTAGACGACCACCGGCTCCGCGCGGGGACTGGGGGCGTCTACTCACACGTGCTGACAGGCCGCGGTCCGCACGGGTGTTTTGAGCACCTCCTGACAGACGGGGCAGTAGAAATCATCTTCGGTGTAGGACGTGGCCGCGGAGAGCTCCTCGGCCATGGCGGGGGATGGGGGATCAAGGCGATGGCGGCGCTGGCGGCAGCGGCCGAGGTGGCGGTGGCGGCCCGGAGCCCGACTCCCTGCGCGAACCCGGAGGGGGAGGGGAATCGCGTCAGGAAGCGGCTCGTGCCAGGAAGGGGGCGGGGCCCTCGCGAGGCGGGGCCGAACGCCGAGACGCCCAGGCCGCACGCGCCGGCCGAGGGTGGGCGCCCCGGGCAGCGCCTCCCGCAGGGTCACGACGGGAGTGCGGTGCCTGCGGGAGGCCGAGGTGTAGACAGCAGCGATGGGGTTCACTTCGCTTCCGCCCAGCCTCGGGTAACGCGAGGGCTGCCCCTCTGGCCCGGCCACGGTGTCCCCAGGCCGCGGGCTCCCGCCGGAGATGACTCCCTTACCTGCTCCTTACCCGGACGCGGCCCTGCCTTTTGCCCGCTTCTCGCCACCAGCCTCCCTTTACCGGGCTTTTCCTCTGACTCCTTTACCCTACTCCCGCCCGGGCCCAAGCCCCCTGCCCGCGCAGCGGTCTAGCTCGGGGCTGCCACCCACCTTTCCCGCGGCCCGGCCCCGCCCCGCGCCGCCCGCCCGCCCTGCACTCTCTGCTTGCGTAGATGCTCACTCAGCCCCGGAGCCGCGCGGCGGGTGGGGCGGCTTCCCCAGCGCGTGGAGGTGGCGGGGTGGCCCTGCGCCGACCGCGGGCTAGTCCCGCACTGCTGCCTCCGCAGCCAGGGCCGGGAGGGGAGTCGCGGGCTGGGCGCGCACCGCTTATCGGCCCGGTACGGGGCCGGGCCAGAGGATCATGCTGCACCGGGATCCCACAGCTCCTGCCAGCAGCCCTCCCGTGGCATTGCGCTGCCTGCAGCCTGCCTGGAGGCTCACAGAACACGCGAGGGCGGCGAGCACCCAGCGGAGGAGTGGGGAGAGGCGGGGGAAGGCGGTGTCCATAGCGACCGGCGCGTGGCGCGCGGCGCTTCAGTAGCTTGTGACATAAACAGCTGGATGCCGGCACGGATGCCCCTAGCCTCCGCACAGGGGTAGCACATTTCTCCCGCACCGAAGAAATACATTGTTTCCACCCGCACCCCCCAGGAGTTTTACCTCAAAAAATTGATTCTCTAATATTAAAGATTCGGCTTTTACTCAAGTAATGTCTGCTTGGAATGCTTATCCCTTTGGGCGGAAAAATAGAAAATGAGCTCTAAGGATTTCAACTTTCCCTTCTTAACACAATGACTCAGTTACTGGTGAGTCCCAATCCCTGATGCAGTCTTCCATTCACTCCTTTTGTTTTGGGTTGTTGGTTTTTTGTCTTTGGGTTTTTTTCGGTTTTGTTTTTTTATATATATACATAGCTTTGAAGAAAAATGAGGCCTGGGACCTAGGCATTTCATCATCATTATTTGCTAACGTAAATGTTTTAATGGACCCCAATTTCCAGTTATATCCACACAATTGAGAAATCTCTAAGATGGGGTCACAATCACGTTGACAGGAGCTAAGGAAAACATGGAACATCATATGGAGTACCCTCAACTTCAGGGAAAAAAAGTTTCATGATCATCTTTGTTAAATTTGCCAAAACATTAAATTTTTCATTAGCAGTGATTATGATAAGGATAGGAAGTGAAATGACCGGATTTGTGTGGACTTAGAGAAAATCTTGTGGAGGAAATGGGTTTTAATGTGCATCTTTAAATGACCATTTCTAGAATAATACTGGATTATTTGTCCAGTGAATAGCTATTTCCTCTACCAAATTTCAACATTTTCATTTTTTGATAGTGTATTTCCTATCATATTTCACTCATTTTTTTTACCACTTTAGGAAGTATATGTTTTCTGCTTAACAGATATTTCCCCTTTACTCATTGTAAATCCCTAACCAAACATTCACTTTTTTTTTTAAAGATTTATTTATTTATACATACAAGCTGGGGTACAGGCCAGAGGTGTGAGGCAGCGAGAGGGCTCACCAGAGACAGAGCGGGGAGCAGAACAGGCAGATCAGAAATACACTGCTGAGGGGAGCAGCAGGCGAGGCAGGAGAGGTCTGCGGCACCATGTGGGATTCTCCCCGGCCGGGCGTCGAACTCGCATCGCGGCTGCGCAGCGCTTAACCGCTCGCCACCAGGAAGGCCCCCAAACATTCACTTTTTGACTTTAAAATTTTATTTGCTTCATTCTTTCTCTGTAATGGCCACCTTACTCATGCCCATATTTGTATTACTTATTCATATTCAAAGAAGTCATTTGGCAAGCATAAGCAAACAAGCATATAGTTGACAAATATGTGGAAATTCAGAGAGGATTTGGGCTGGGTGTCTTCCACATCTTCAATATTTCCCCCACTGAGGATTGAGTCACTGCTATTCTCAGGCACCTCTTCTTCTCCTCCATCCTGGAATGGAGCCATGACACAGGAATAAAAGAAATTAAATAGTGTAAGGACATCAGGTGTCTGGGCAGCATCTTGGATAAAACCAACTACAGACAGGTCTATTACACCCCTATAAAACAACTCATCACCTTCCAGAAAGAATCACAAAATAGCGAAGATAAGCCTCATAACAGAAGCCTTGTAAGATACGAACTCATGTTACAGAAAAGTGGCAAATGATAAGTGAGCAAGCACATAAAAAACATTAGATTCATTACTTCCAGGAGATCTAGCTACATGGCTAGATTTCAACCTTTTCAACCTTGAGAACTTACCCTATTGAACAAAAAAAGAGAGAAAAAATGCAGAAAATTTATATTAGTTTGCCTTTGCTTGAATAAAACTAACTTTATAACCTCTGCTTTAAAAAATGGTACAATGAAAATTTATTTAGCCTCTGAGGGTTAAGCCTAGAGAGATAAACCATAAGTGACAAAAGACACAATCTGTCTTGGCAACATTTCATATGAAAAGCTACTTGATATTTTTGTACCAATGTCACAGGTTTACTCAAAAAAATTTAACCATATAAATAAAATGTCCTCAGCCACTGGGCATTAGGGTGAAACCCCTAAATTTTAACCAATTTGATAAACTTAGCCTGTGCAATAAGTTAAACGGTCCCTTTAAGTTTAGGGTTAGGCTTAAGTTTAGGTTAAAACACTATGTTTTAATATTCTTTCTCCCTCAGTGTGCCCTCCTCAAAATGGCATCTGGTAGGGCAGGAGGAAGGTGCAGGAGTAGCTAATATGAATTTGAGACACTACTGGGGAATCTGGGTCCTGATATCTGCAAGGTCTCCTTTGAATTCTTGCAAAGCTTTTCTATAGTAATTCTATTCCCTAAGACACTGTAAGTCTTGGGAATTCTGTTGCTGGTAACTGCTGATGAAGACTCTGCTAGATTATCACAGCTGGGTCTGTGCCCTGTGGTATGCCCTGGTTGGTTCAGCCTCACCAGCTCTTTAGAAAACTCTGAATCTCCATAATCACCTTCCAGTTCTTTATCCACAACACAGAAGGCCCCTGAGCAGAACTTCATACTCTCTAGAAATTTCTGTCCAAGGCATCCCTTGGAGCTCTTCCCTCCATCACACTGGCAGGGAGATTCATTCTACCTAAATGTTCTATGTCATTGAATTTACATAAAGTGTTGACCCCTGGGTTGGTTCTGAACAACCTACAAGGCTATGTACGTCTAGTTCCCTGGTACTCAGCACTCCCCTCAACCTACCTGTTACACTTTCTCTCTAAACTGCCTCTCTTTCCAACCACTGTCACTTAGACTGGAAAGAACGGACTTTTCTCATTGCCACTTACTGTTTCTTAGGTCCTCCCCAGTGTAAAACTCTGGTCCAGTTCACTAGGTCAGGTAACTAGAACCCTTAAGTGGGAGATAAGTGACTTTAGAAGAATTTTAGAAGCCTGGCTTTGTCTCACTACAGAGCCATAAACATCAGTTTTCCTGGTAAAAGCAGTTGATTGACGTTGAAGAAGTGAGCTGGTAAGGTGGGGGTGCAGTGGAAAGGTGACTTTGTACCTTTTTTAATTGGTATCGTGTACCGGTGCAATTCAACTAGTCCTTTTCAACCTTATCCATTCTGATTGGATAAGCAGTCTCTCTTGAATGACCTGTGCTCATTTGGTTTCAGTTTAAATATTTTATTTCTTTTTTAAAGATTTATTTATTTGTGCATATAAGAGCTGGGGTGTAGGCCAGAGGTGTGGGGGTTGAGAGGATTCACCAGAGACAGCGTGGGGAGCAGAACAGGTGGATCTACTGACATACACTGCTGAGGGAAGCAGCAGGCGAGACAGGAGAGGTGTGCTGCTCCAAGTGGAAATCTCCCTGGCCGGACCAGGGATCCAACTCGTGCTGCAGTGGCTGCCTATAGCTTCATAGGCTGAGCCTTAACCCTTTGCGCCACCAGGGAGGCCCTTAAATATTTTTAATATTACTCATGACTTTGTACATAAATAACCTAGTCACTAAAGATATGTAACTTCATTGTTTAAACCTGCTTTTAACATGTACTTTTTTTTTTAAAGTGAGCAGCAGGGCCTCTCCAGTGGTGCAGCAGTTAAGCTCTGCACTGTGGAGCTGTCAGCAGCCTTGCTCGCCTCGCCCGTTGCTCCCCTTAGCAGTGTATTTCCGATGATCTGCCTGTTCTGTCTGCTCTCCACTCTGTCTCTGGTGAAACCTCTTGCCGCCCCACGCCTCTGACCTGTACCCCAACTTGTATGCATAAATAAATAAATTTTTTAAAAAGTGAGCAGCATTCTTTTTGTTCCTGCTGAATCATCCTATTTTTTTTCCTTTTCCCACCTCACCCCAATACACACATAGGCAGATGGATGCCTCAAGTTGAATAGAAAAGATGTGAATTAAAATATGAAAGGGAAACTATCGCAGGTACCATCTTACTATCAACAAATATTCAAAAACTCCACTCCAGCAAATTATGATTTTTGTTCAGGTATCATTTCTTTTTTTCCTAGCTATGTGCTCTAGGAGTCATTACTGATGCCCAGCCCAAGGGGTGGGGGGGTGGGGGAGTGGGGATCCATGATTGACATGAGCCAATCATGGATGGGCCATTTCCATTTCTTATCAGTGGTTAAGGGATAGGCCTGTAGCTCAACTATGACCAAGGAGGTGGGAGGGGTTTTATTCTGATGGGCTTCAGCAAGTGCTTTCCTTTGCTTTTCAAAATCAGTTAGGAATTTTAGACTTCCTGGATCCTGTGTGTGCAGATGGCATCACCTGAAGACCTTTAAGGCTAAGTCACCTTTAATCTTAAGAAGATAAATATTGCGAATGATGAAAAAGTTTAGCATGAACATATACATATACACAAAAGGAACCTGCACATTTCTCAAAATGCCTTTCTCATGAACCTCTGCAGAAACAGCTGATTCATCAGCAATGTCATGAAAATGAACCAGTTAATATAGACATTGCCAAAGCTACAAGATTAATAGCTCAGCTGTAATACACTGGTGATACTCAAATTCTCCGAAGACCAATAAAGAAAACATAAAAATAAACAATTTCACATCCACACCCAGATGTTTTGTGCCTATATGTGCTGTCTGAAACAATGCAAGCTTCATGAAACCATGAAAAGAGCAAACCAACCAGAAGCCAATGTACTGAAGATGGCAGAGCTGAAAGGAGGAAGAAAAATAGGTCCTTGGTGTAACTGAGCCAATTAACTAACCCTGAGACTGTACCTGTTAAGCCCCTCTAGTTAAAGTTATTTTCAGTTTGACTCTTCTATTTGTAACTGAAAGCATTTGTACTCTAGTCAATCTGTTTCCCACAAATCCCGTGTACTGCTTTCTGTTGCCAAAGCTCACTCTCACAAACTGTTACCCATTTTTCCCTTGTCAACTGAATTTTTACTACATTCAGCCAATGAGAGACACTGATGAGAGATTCAAAGGAAGATATAAAGTCCTCCCCACCCTCCTTTCTTGCAGTGGTTTCATTTCTTCCATGGTTTCAGTTTCTGTCAGATAACTCTTGCGCAGTTCCTGCTGGGCAGTCCTTGCCCTTTCTCAGAGCCTTCTGTTTGCCTCCCTGTCACACATGTTCTTTCAGCTCTCAAACGTCTTTGTAATTACTTTTCCATACTAAATATCATCTTTTGAATGACATATTAAGAGCTCTTTTTTCTGATGGAATCTGACCCACTTTTCTAACCGAATCAACATTTTAGGGGGAGAGAAGACAAAGGAGAAACACTGCAAAAGTAATTCCTTTTCCCAAAAGAGAAAGAACTGAATTACTTGCCATTGCAGGTTTAAATTCTCCCCTCAAAAACTCTGCAAATTAGCCCCAATGGAAACTCGAAAGATTAAATTGAATATAGAAAATAAAGGAATTTATCCTTTTTTAGTCCACCCCAGTTTGGGACAGTTAAATTTCAACTCCTTCCTAAATGTCAATGTCTTTAAGCTAGTTACATAACATTTAATTTCAAGTCAGCAGTATTTTTTAATGTACTGTCATACGGCTGTCATTTTTAATGATATTCCTGGTGTAGCCCCAGTGGCCTTATTTGTCCTGTACAATAGATGCTTTCATGTTATAGCTAATGAAAATGGAAATGTATTATACACCTCTATGTAACTTCTGCGTCTTAAACTCTCTCCCAAGAATGTGGAATCGAGATCTCTATATTCTAGTCAGTGTCTCTTAAGTTCCTTGACTTGGAAGGTAGGTTAGTAAAGATTGTGGAGCAGCAGTCTTCTCCCTTGCCCAAGCAGAGAAAGCCAGTCAGTGGAGTGAAAGCAAACAACTACCTTGAGTGCAGCTAAAGTCATTTCACTGAATGAGCTATGCTGTTTTAAGAAACACTGTCAAAGATTAGAGCTGAAATGGCAATAGATTTCAACAAATGAGCTCACATTCCAACTTATCTTTTATTTTTAAAAAAGTCTTTCTTAGGAGCCTCCCTGGTGGCACAACGGGTTAAGTCGCAGCAGTATGAAGCTATCCAGAGCCACTGCAGCATGAGAACAATCCCCAACTAGGGAGCTTCCCACATGGCACAGCAAACCTCTCCTGTCTTGCCCGCTGCTCCCCTCAGCAGTGTACTTCAGTAGATCTACTGGTTCTGCTTCCCACTCCGTCTCTGGTGAATCCTCTCACCACCACATCTCTGGCCTACACCCCAGCTTACATGCAAAAATAAATAAATCTTTTTTAAAAAAGTCTTTCTTAGAACTAAATTTAAAGCTAAAAGTTCTCTTTCTTTCTTCTCCTTTCTCCCTCTTTTTCTTTTTTTTCACACATTTACTGACATCCTCTGGGCATTATGTCCAGGCTCATAGCCAAAAAAAAGGCAACTGTATAACAAGATTAGTTCTGGTGTTGCGTTGAGCAACACCACCACAGCGAAAAGGGAAGAGACAGTCATGGAGCAGGCTGCACAGTGGCAGGATGCTGCTGGAGAGCAAGATCCTGGCCTTTTTATTGACAGAGAAAAGGGTGGGTCAAACTGTATATTGGATTTAGGGAATGAGTCCAATGATACACACCCGACTCTCATCCATGGCTCTAATCTTAACAGGGTGTTCTGCAGATTAGTCCAGGGGGAAAAAGCACATCAATCTTTGGCCTCTTGGGCCATTATACCCACGTTCTGGTATAACAGTGGAGGCAAAAGTCTGACAGTTTAAAAAATCCAACAAAACCTGATTTTTAAACAAATAGAAGAATCTTCCTGTAGCCATATACATCTATCTTTCTACACATAAAGTTTAGTTATTCCAGTGATTCCTCCTCAAAACATATGCATTTGCTACTTCCTCAAAAGGAGACAATCCAAAGTCCCTTCCAGCCAGGTTTCTAGAGTGGTGAAACCACTGTTTTTTCTAGACATTTACTTCTTTCGTTAGTGAAATCTTCATCTAGAACAGTTTTAATGTCTCATGATCCTGCAGTCTTTGACTCATGAGTGTGACCCCCATCAACCACCTCTTTTGCACCACAATGGAAGGCAGTTACAACTACAATGAAAACTTCACTTAGAACAAGGAGAAAGTGGGGGAAAACATGGATATGTACCATCTGTTGCTGAACAGAGTTAACGAAACAAAGCAGAGAACCACTGAGTCTCTTGGAATTGTTTAGTTCACTTGGCAATGGTGAGAATTCTGTTGTCAACAATTCTGACTTTCTGATATTATGCTGGCACCATTTCTATTGCCAAAGGGACATTAAAGGACATTAGAGTAGATCCCCCTGTTTGAGGGAGAGGAAAGGAGTATATCTCATTTGTAATTCACTTTTTACTTAAAGTATTGGGGTAGAAAAATGGCCCAGGCTTCTTTCTAAGGTTTAACACTTCGTGTGCTGGTGCCCTTTAAATTTGCCAGCTCTTGGGGCCGGCAATTTTCTGTGCCACCACATGAATGGTATAAGCATTCAATAAAACACACACAACTCCTGAACTACTGGATATTAAAAAAAACTGTAATATTTCTCATAAAACACCTTACACTTTCACCAAAACAATGCGTAAAGCTTCTAGACTGAATACGATCAAAGAAATATCTCTTAATAGTTCCAAATAAATCCACCATGGGGTGAAAACCGGAGACTAGATGAACACATATTAATATGTGAGCAGCCACCTGATACTGGTGACAAAAACATATACTAATACGTGAGCGGACCACAAAGTGCTAAGATATTCTGCCCTATTGATTTTAACAAATCACATGATTGTTATATAGGTTGAGCTTTGTTGATGCGACAGTTCTAATACAGCTTTAGTTAGCTGCCTTTTGGTTTCATTTTAGGACAACTTCCTGAAAGAAAACACCAAAAATTTTGTCAGGTCAGTACAGTACTATATTGAAGAGCAAAGTTTGGGCTGTCCTCATAAATTTTGCTATCAGCAACTCTGGGGGGCAACATATACCCAGGGCACTCTGGCTGACAAACTTTGTCTCAGGACAGTGTGGATGAAGAAAGCTAACCGGCTGGGAGGAGCTCTTTTCTGTCTTCTAGGTTACACTGACCACAAATTGAAATCTAGTCCAATGTACTTACAATGGCAGTATTACCCTGTTTGTCAGGAAGGGAGCTATTGTGAGGCACTGCAGTATGGCCCAGGGAATCAGAGTACCCCCAAATCCTGCACTAATGCCTTCCCAATCCAGTTGCCAGGATCATATTCTTTCTCATTCAGCATTTCAATCATATACACAGAAGTGAAGGAAATCAGAGAATTTGCCTTCTGAGCTTTAGTCCAGCAAATGACTATTTTCTAGATTTGGACCTGAGCATTCTCAATTCCCAACTTTTCTGCTTCTCTACCCACATACAGGAAAATCTCAATGACAGCTTGTAAATCTCTTGTTGCGCCTTATTCAAGGTACTCTGGAAAAATCAACAACATCTGGTTTATCAGTCTGACTCCAATCAGAAGAGAGAAATGGCACAGAAATTTGAACAGAGAAAGCCTAATATAAATTATTTTTAACTCTAATAGCACCTTAGCATAAGAAGTTAAGAAAACTCTAAAGAATATAGGGTTAAATGTTTGCTTTGGCTATACACATACTAAAATTGAAACAATACAGAAATTAACATGACCCTGTGCAAGGATGATCCACAGATCCATGAAGTGTTCTATATTAAAGTTATAATAATACAGGGTTGAGACAGAATACCCAAAGAAGGGCTCCACCAACAGTACCACTAAGGCTGAGATCCAGGCCTTTCTGGAGAGGGCCCACCTCTGGTTCACTGTATGGCACAGAAGTCTCCATGGTTCCATGCTGGTGCCTCTTCCAGGAAATATGTCTTCTCATGTGCCTGGGAAAGATACTTGTTCAAGAGAGGGGTCTCACAGATGCATTCTGTTACATGACCATTAGGGGGAACTTGTGCGTAGATGCTGCCTGCTGCTGGCGAAAGCCAGGGCTGGACCTGTATGCTTCGGGAAGCTGGTACACCAGAATTGGGAAACAAAACCTTTTTCTGCAATTTCTCCCTAGTGCTCTCTATTGGCAAAACTTACTGTGCCAAATGGAAAAGGAAAAATATTTGAAGGATCCAAACAAAAGAAAGTAAAATTTCAAGTTGAGAATTCTATTGTCTTAAATAAATTTGTCAGTCATTTACATGTCTACATAACCCTGGGGTTACATATTTCCTCTTCCATATGTGCACACGCTTCAGTCACCATTCACCAAACTACCTGTACCAATTCCCTATTCTCTTCCTTTTCCTGTCTCCTCCTCCCTCCCCCTTACAATTCCCTCCAGTAACCAGTATATTTTGCACTAAGTTTAATACTTTTTTTTACTGTTTATTTGTTACATTTATCTATTAAACAAACATAGATTTGTTATATTCCCCAAGTAAGTGAAGCCATCCAATATCTAGCTTTCATTTTCTGAATTATTTCACTTAACCACCTGATTTCCCCCACAAGGCACTATTTCCTGTTTTTCACTAGCTGAGAAGTATTCCATTGAGCATATATCTACAATTTCTTCATCCACTTGTTTGCCTTTGAGCATTTAGTTTGGTTCCATGACTTGGCAATAATGGAAAGTACTGCTGTTACAGGGCAGGAGAGAGAGGCACCCACGCAACCCCAAACCTGCCCTGTTCTAAATGGGTTCTGCCATCTGCCACATCAATACAAAACATATAGGACCTTAAGTTGAAACCAGACTTTAATACAATTAGAAAAGACAGAGAAGACAAAGAATATAGTATCTAAGTCAAGCACCCAATGTTAACCAACTCCTCGTGGGTATAAGTCCACCCAAACGGGATTGGCCCAAAGCAAGTCTCGAAAGCCTGCCACAAGTCTAGAACAGCTTTTGGCAGGGACCCATACAAAAGGGTCAGAAACAGTCAGACAATTCTGAGAGGAACAGAACAAAATCAAAACCAAAATCAACATAGCCATTGTTAACTTCCCCATGGGTCTCTCACCCACATCTATTTCAATCAGACCAGGCCAGTGCAGCTTCTTTACAAGTCTCTCTGCTCTTTGGGCCTCTTCTGGCTTTCCATCCTTCCTTCTCCTCCTGTCTTCTGTCTGTGTGTTCTGTCTCCTCTGTGTGAGTGTCTCTGTGTGTGTGTGTGTTTCTCTTCTCAAGCTTCTTATATCCTGCTCAGTTCCACCCTACCTTGGGTGGGACAGGGAACCTGGGACACACCCTTTCTCCGGGGGACCACCCTGTTACACTGCTATGAACCTAGGAGCATGTAAATTTTTTCATATAAGTGTCTTCATATTTTGGGGTAAATAGCTAGACAAGCTATTGCTGGATCACATGGCATTTCCTTTTTTATTTTTTAAAAAAGTATCACCATATCATTTTGCATAGAGGCTGGGTAAGTGTTCTTTTATTCTCCACATTCTCACTAACATTTTATCATTTCCATGCTCTTTGGGGAAGAGGGTGATTCTCACAGGGAAAAGGTGATATCTCATTGTGGTTTTGATTTGCATTTTCTTTATAAAATATGATGTTGAACATGTTTTCATGTGCCTGAAGTCTCTCTGAATGCATTTTTTGGGAAAATGTCTATTTAGTGTTGCATCGGGCAACACCACACTGATTCACGGGAGTTGTGGAGAAGGCTATATAAGGCAGGATGCTGCTCAAGGAGCAAGATCCTGGCCTATTTATTGATAGAATAATCACACAGCACCAGATGTAGGGGGAAGGAAGATAAAAAGAAAAGGGAAGGGTGACAGTAGAAAAAACATGTATCCTATTATCTATAACATCAGGGCACGTGGGTCTGCCCTCCAGGCACTTCTTCTCTGCTTAATGACTCGGTATTGTCATTGAGATCAAGCCTAGATTCCCCAGCCAAGGTTTCGATCTTATCAACAAGGAGTTCTGCTGATCAGCTTCTGGGGTCCTTTGTCATTGATCTTCAGCACCCCACACATTCCGGTCATACCTTGTGATGTATGAGTTGGGAGTAAGTTTATGCACTCTTCACCACCCCCACCCCCCCCCCCCCCCCCCCCCCCCCCCCCCCCCCCCCCCCCCCCCCCCCCCCCCCCCCCCCCCCCCCCCCCCCCCGGGCTTCCCGGGCTTCCCGGTCATCCTTGTGATGCACACCCTTCCCAAAGTGATCTAGCTTCCTGCATATGAAGATGAAGGGCACCTTGTAGGGTTGGGCTTCTATAACTGATTGACTGGGCAGTTCTGACCTTGTATAGGAATACAGAACTGCAGGTAACAAAATGGTGACTGAACAGGCTGTTTAGGATTAGCAGACCCACATTTAGGACTTTTGCCCATTTTTTACTTGGGTTATTTGTTTTTGTTGTTGTTGTTGTTGAGTTGCATGAGTTCTCAACATATGAAGCATAACAATGGAATACTATTTGACAGAGAGTGGGGTTCTTGGGTTCACTCTGGGAAAGATTTCACCAGAGCTCCCCTTTCAGCGGCACGCAGCGAATTTCTCCAAGACACAGAGTGGTTGAGTATATTTGAAGAACAAGTTTATTGAAGAAGAAGACAGAAGAGCAGAGGGTACTTGCATAAGCCTGAGTGGGCAGGAAGAGCTGCTTTGAAAGGGACAGTTTTGCTAAGAAAAGTCTGCACGGTTGCAGGCGGGCAGTCTTGAGAGCTGCCTCTGCTGAGGGAGGTCAATGAAGAGAAGTACCAGCATGATCACGGGCAGGCAAGAAGGCTGCTGCCCTGCAGAGACAGAAAGTTGGTGAAGAAGCACCTGCATAGTCACAGGTGGACAGACGGGAGAGCTGCTGCTGCCCCGAGCCAGTGCAGAGGTCACACTTATATAGTTTTCTCTTAGGGAGGGGCTCACGCCTTCCAGGACTGGCTTATTTGTTGTTAATCAGGATTAGAAAAGAGCCAGAGATTGTCTTGACACTCCTTACACACCCTATAGCTTCTTATACCTGTTTGAGGTGATCATGTTAACCCCTTCTACCCCCACCTCCTCTGTGGGTCTAATCTTGTGATCCTATCTCCTCCATCACTATTTACCTATTTTTAAAAAAAAGATGAACTCTTGACATTTGTAACAACATGGATGGAACTGGAGAATATGGTAAGTGAAATAAGCCAGAAGGAGGAAGACAAATACAGATGGTTTTGTTCCTAGGTGAGATATAGGGAAACAAAAAAAAAAAAGGTGGGATAAAACCAAGCAAAAAACCTGCCTAGAAACCCAACTCTAAAGCAGGCTACTGGTGACAGAGGGGGAAGATGGAGAACAAAGGCATAAAGGGGAACGGGACCATGTTGGAGGACAATGGGTGCCTTGGGTGCCTTGGTGGTGAGTGTGTGGTGGTAACACCCATCTGAAGGGGTTGGAGCCTGTATTTCTGAATCATTTACAATGATGTAAAACAGTGCCACCTTGATTTGAAAAATTATGAAAAACAAAAGAAAAATACATGAAAATCTTGTTTCTCACCCCACAATACAGAAATCTTTCCTGCCCCTTCCCAACCTCGCCACAATTCAGCTAACTCTACATTTTCTCTGATGATCTGAAATAATGATCCCATTTCTGGATCATGTTGGACTCTAAGGTGACAAATTACAGAAACCAACTTGAATCAGTTAAGGGGGGAAATGCACTTAAGGATGCAGAAATATTGCCCAGAACTCATTATTAGTCAAGATTCTATAGGTTGCAAGGGATAGAAATCTAAGTTAAAAAGGCTTAAAAAATAAATTCTCTAGGTTACACATTTCCAGTGGCAAAGCTGAGATGATGCATATTTGACACCAGAGGCTCAACAGGTATCACTAGGACTTAAATTTCTCACCTTCTCTTGGCTCTGCTTTCCTTAGATTCCTTTAGTCTCAGACAAACCCTTAGGGGTCCCCAAATGTTAAATTATTTGAACTCACTCAATTCAGTGTCCAAAACAAGAGCAATAGCACCACCAACAAAATTAAGAATTTCCTTTCCTTCTTAAGTGTTTCATCAAATATCCTATAATTAAGTGATACTAACCCAGACTGGTGACTCAAAGCAATAAATATCTAAGAGAGTCCACACACTGCAAATGGGAGGGTGGAAAGGGAGGACAATGAACCATGCTAACAAAGCTGTGTGCTTAGTCTCATCAGAAGTCTGGAGAGAGGTCAGTGGATGGAAAAAAATACAGACCAGTGGGTAGAAAAAATAGCAAAGGGAAGACAGTTGTTCAGTTTCTATATTTAAATACTTTATTTTTGAAACTTCAAAGTCTTCACCAGTGAGATGATACTTCTTTCCTAAATTTCACTAACCATTGTAATTTCCCAAACTAGACAGTGTAGCGCTATATATACACGCCATCATATTTTGTTCACCCACATATCCATCTTTGTTTACTGTGCAAAAATAAAATTAAAATTTACCATTTTAACCATTTTTAAGTTACAGTAAGGTAGTATTAACTAGATGCACCTTGTGTAACAGGTCTCCAAAACTTTTTCATCTTGTGAAACTAAAACTCTATTATAGCAAGTAACCAAGTGGTTTTGATGGAGGTACACAAAAAGTATATTGAGAAAATATAGTTAAGGAACTGAAAACATACTCAATGTTTCTTTTTATGAGTAAGGAAAAACAATTCAAAAAAATTTTGTTTGAGAAATGTACAGATCTTTCACTTGAGTAAATTTAACCAAAAAACAACCATGGCAAAAAAAAAAAAATCCAAGTAGTCTCATGTTGCCTTTTTGCCTCTCCTTTGCAGACATATCCTTAATGTCTTTTTCTTGTAGACTTCTGTTTACTCTCCCTGGTCTGTACCTCCCTGGTTGGCATTACTATTATATCTCAATATTCACTTCTGTAGAAGACTGCACTTCCCCAACACCTTAAAATTACCTATGTCTACAACTTCCTTGGTAAATGAAATACCAGTGGAAATGACTTGTGTAATCAACTCTCCAGTCCATGATGGTGAGCGATGGCTAGAGAAGTACATGGTAACACGTAACTGCTGTGTGATAAAAGCAACCTGAGGCTCAAGAAGAGCTGACTGGAGAAGAGCCAATATCTATAGTAGAACTTGGGTGTGAACTGGAATTGGGGATTGTTTGGAATGTGACTCAATCTGTCTTGATCAATCTCTCCTCATGGTTCACTTTCTTTGGGCTTTCCTATGGTTGCTTTGGGATAATGACTAATCCCACGTGTGACTTTCTCTGAAACTTGCAGGATTAAAATAACAGATGATTTTCCAGTAATAAGATGATAGCATAAATATTTCTTAGCCTCAAGGATCTCAGAAAAAAGTGTCCCTCTGTATTATTTTGTCCGTGCATTCCAATAAAGATAATCTAGGTGATAAAACTGAGTCTTCACAACTTATCTTGCATTCCTCTATCTTTTAGAATGCCACTCAGCAAACAGAATAATCAGAGGGCTTGTCCATAACATCTGTACTCTTTTCTGTACCTCTTTGTGAAAAGTCCAAAAAGTTTTCACATATTTTTGAACATGTTTTGATTTGAGGTACACATGACAGCTATTGCTACTCAACACTTGGAATATTTAGAAGCAGCATATACAGAGTTTCTCTATATCTTACCTTTTAAATAACAATGAAGTGTATTGGAAGCAGAATCAATAATAATTTATGGTGCTCAGCAGTACCTTGACCTGAATAAGGGTTTTTAAACCTCAGCAGAGGCTAATTCTTTGCTCTGAGTGGCCATCTTATGTGCTACAGAAGGTTGAGCAGCATCCAAGACTTCTATCTACATCCCGACCCAATAGCACACCCCAGTTATGTCAACCAAAAATGTCTCTAGACTTTGTCAAATGTCCTCTAGGAGGCAAAATTGCCCCCAAATGAGAATTACTGGCCTAAATGAAGGTATTTTTTTGTGTTAGATATTGTTGAATGAAGGCTAATTTAAAAAGCATACTAAGTTTGTGTACAAAATTATCAAGATCGATATTTAAGGATAGACACAATAGATATTTTAATGAAATCAATGGTCCTGCCATTCTTTATTTCTCACAATAAAACATATTTACAAAAGAAAAAGAATTGTGCATTTTAAATTTTGACCATTATACAGATGTCTTGTGTAAGAATAATAAAGAATGAGTAATAAAAGAATGAATTTCAGTGATTTTTAAAAAATGACTTCAGTGTTTGAAGGTAGAAATCATGGTAGACAATTCAATAACTGGAGTAAGTGCAATTCAAAATGAAAGACACTTAGCACCCAGTAACAGAAATGATACAACATTATTGGAAAGGATCTCTCAAGAAATCTGATCTGGAACTATCTTTACCAGAGATTCATAATGCAATTTTTCAACCTATGTTTTAGAAACTTGAGTGAAAACAAATAGAAAAGGAAAATTTCCCCAGGTTTTCATAGAATTAGAAGAATTTAGCTTTCTAATCAGTTTTTTTCTTTAAAAGCTCTTGAAAAAGTTGTAGAGGAGCTATAAAGAGAGTAAAACTTTTTGTTAGTAGTCAACAGCTTCAAATATTGGTTTTTTCTTTTAAAAATAATGAACTATAAATTCCTTTATATAAAAGGTGAAAGGCAAAGGCACAGTGAAACACTAACTATTTGCACTTCACTATTTTAGAACTCAAAATAACTCAGAAAGCAAAAGTAATTCAGGTGGCCAGCACCTAATTTGTCCTGTAGGTGGCAAAATTATCAGATGGGGAATTCAAGGACAGGAAACAGAAGAGCTGCACTGAGGTTAATAATGTTAGATGACCCAAGGGGAATACAAAATATAAAAGACATAAATAACAATAAAAAAATGATCTGAACAAGCAAAAAAAAAAAATAATGCTAGATGACTTAAAGCTTTACATAAAATACAATTTTTAAAGTTTTGAATTTTTTTCAAGTTTTACAGATTTAAAGATGCCTCTTACATTCCTCAGAATTAAAGATTTCTCTTCTGGGTAGTCAATATTCATGCTGAGAAATATACTTTTCTGTTTTTCAGAAACCATTTTTTCAGTCTTCTGAAAATTTCCTCTTCCTTGTCCAACAGGTTTTACTTTATTGGCTGACTTAATCTAAACTGGAGGAAGAAAGATTGTGAAACTAAAAATCCATTGTTATTTGAAAGCAATTATGAAAAGCAAGCTAAAAACCAGTATCGAAAAGGGAGAAAATAAGGTTCTTGAGATTTTATCTGGCTTTATGTCTTTTTAATTACCTTGTAATGGATGGGGTGCCATAGTGAGCAAGACTTTTAAGAAGGAATGGATAGTTTGTTATAAAAAATTTGGGGCATCATGATTATAGCTACATTTTTTAGTAAGGAACAAAAAAGTTTATAAATGAATATAATTAAAAAGCTAACTATAGTTAAATAACTTTTTATCTGCAGAAGTTGATATTACTAGTCTTCACAGCATTTTTGTTTGCTTTCAAGTTGGAAACATTTTATATCCTGGATTTAACATCCAAAGAGCCAAATAAGGAAAACAGAGGCATCAAATAATGACTGAGGCAAGCAACGAATATATTGCTAAAGAACTAAGACAAAATGGAGAGTGGGTAGAAAGAAGACAGTGTAGTATATTATATCAATACATTCTGAAAATCTCAGGATAGTGTGAACTCAAAAAATAGGGGAGGTATAGGGAGAGTTAATGAAAAAATACTTGTTTCAGTTATATTGGTGGTGGTTATTTTGTTCTTCTGAAGACTGTTGTATGTGCCATGAAGTGAATAATAGTGAAATATTCTAATTACATCATGTCCTGTGTCCTTAAAAACCAGGATTTTCAGTATAAAGAAATGGAGATATGGTTGTGATAGAAAGGATTAGGAAAAAATTCTGCAGTACTCTATTTGATTGGAACTATCAAAATAAACTCATCAAATGTTTCCTCGTTAAAAACTGATATTCTTTGCTCTCTACTAGAAAAAAATGACTCATCTAGTAGTACTGAGAATCCTTAGAGTCCTAATTATGTTTTTAAAATATCATTTCTCACTCAACATAACCAGGTTTCTTAGAAATATGGCTGATTCCAGGTCCAGGCAATGTACTGTCATAAAAAAAAAAGCAAGGAAATTATTAAACACTGATAAAGGAGTGTCAAAAAGACTCAGAGCCAACTTGCTGAGATTCCCAGTGTCCAAAGATGCGACAATTCGAACTTTAATATGATAATAATTGAAATAAAGTCTATCAAATATGTGTGAATCGTGAGTTCACAATACTTTTAAAAAATGGTCACTAGAAGATGACAGGGAACACTTGAAAAGTGGTGAAAGGAACAATTTAAATATTTATTTTCCTGTTCCTTTATAGACTTTAAAACTGGTTAACCAAATGGTAGATGTGAGGAAACATCTCTTTATTAAAATGTTCCAACACACAAATAAAAAAGAAATGAGAGAATTAAAATATCCTCCAACTCACGATATATCAATGCATCTATTATAGGCATTTTTAATTTCACTCAATATCACAGAGGGAATTAGACCTTATGTGTCCTCTGAAAAAAGAACACCTTGACATATAGTTTTGCCAAAAGGATTGAACCTGTTTTCTCAACCCCTTGGATCCATATGTCAATATCCAGAGGACAGAGGTACATGCTAAATTGTGCCGTCTGCATGCAATCAGCAAAATTCAGATTGGTGGAAACTCTAGAGGTTGCAAGACCAGGTTCTTCAACAATAAATCTTGAGGAAAAGAAGGGAGAACCTGTCGATTAAAGAAAGGCAAAAAAAAAAAAAAAATCTACTGAAACAATTTTTAATGACTAAAATTGTAGTGTGTAAAAATACACACTTGAATGATAAGAAAGAAATACAAGGAAGTTTTTACTATTAAAAATCAGTGTAGTGGTTAACTGTGAGGTTGGGGAACAGGATTATTAATGGTGACAGGACACACAGAGTATAGCCATGGTGGCTGTCAGAGTTCTAAAAGAGTATGGCATCATAATAATGTATACATTTTCTGTTTGGTTTTCGATATATGTCTTATCATTTTTCTAAAGCAAAAAGTAAAAGAAAAATTAAAAGTTCTTAGGGTTTTCTACAAGAAATTATGGATGTGAATGAATACTTCTACTGTAATTGTTAGCTGATGGCTCTTAAGAAATTATCTATACTACAGAAATGTTTCTAAATAATAGCTACAAATACTTGAAAAATATAACATTGAATTCTTATTGTGCATAGTTATCAAAAGTCAAAGAATGAAGTAAACATTCCTAACATGAAACTTATTTTGTTACAGTATTATGTTATACAATTAGGTTAAATGAAGTTTGTTGACTTCTCAAATTTAAAATTTCCTACTTTCATACAAGGTTATTCCATGTTATTCTATTAGATATTAGAACATCAGTGTTCAGGCGGATTTCCTATTTCCTTAATGTTCACCTTTCCTTCACTCTCCATCTTTTTACACAGAACAAAGATTAGTTGTCTTGCCCAGCAAGGATGGGAGCTATTAACATGTAGCATTACATTGTACAGCACCATCCACTTTATAAATAAAGATCCTTCACCATCATATCCTATCTATGTTCTCTTTCATGCATTAATGGCTGATGGAGACTATTTTTGTTAAGAAACTAAAAAATGTAATATAGATTTAAGCCATAAAAATAAAAGCAGTTTTAAAATGCAGTCTAACAATAAACGCTGACAAACATATAACTATATTGTACGTCTTTGCCCATAGTACACTGACAATTTCCCTCCAATTGTTCAAGCAGCATCTTAATAAGTGGTGCAATTGTATGGTCTTCTCCCCCTTTAATAAAATTATGTGGCATTTGAGTGATTCACATATTCCAGAAGTGACCGGTCTAAGACCCTTCGGATAAGCGCTTCCTCGATTATATTAAAATCCTACAATAAAGAACAATAATTAGAAACATACAACAGGAGACAACAGCTTCAGATCAATGCCCTACTTTTGCAGGAACATTAATACCTGAATTTAGTGACATGTCCAGGTTTCCATAAGAACTTTCATACAATCTAGGACTTTTGCTTTGAGGTTAGTGCACTTTCTATTTCATTTTACTGCCAGTCAATGAACTAATTTTTGTTTTCATAAAGGAATCCTAACTTGGAATTTAAAGTTTTAATATGATCCAACTTACAGTTTTTAGTCGACATTACAAGTTCTGGTCAGAGTGCTAAGTTTCACATAAGCATGTGATTTAGAGTAAAACTAAGACATTCCCATAGAATTCACCAATCCCAACATACCACTCAATGTTTTTGGGGGAAAAAAAAAAAGTTGAAAATAAAACTCCCTCATTGCATTGCCTCTTTGTCAAAAATGGAATTCAAAACCTTAAGCCAGCACATTCGGTAAATAAAGTAACATTTTTAAGAGTTGTACCCTCTACAATCCATCTTCTCTTATCTAATAAATTAAAAAAAGAAGTAAAAATCTCTATTGGAAGTCCTCTCTAAAACATAACAATAGGGGGCCTCCCTGGTGGCCTAGAGGTTAAGTGTCAGCGCTATCACCTCGCTATCACCTCCACCACCTGAGTTCCATCCCTGGCCAGGGAGCTAACCCACATACAGCGCAGCAGAAATCTCCTGTCTTGTCCACTGCTCCCCTTAGCAACATATTTCAGTAAATGCACCTGTTCTGCTCCCCACTGTCTCTGGTGAATCCTCTTACCCTCACACCTCTGGCCTACACCCCAATTCTACAAAAATAAACAAATAAATATTTTGAAAAATAAAATAGGGCCTCTCTGGTGGAGCAAGCAGTTAAGTCTCAGCACTACAAAGCTGAGCACACAGCCACTGCAGCACGAGTTCTATCCCGGGCCAGGGAGCTGACCCACATGCGCAGCAGACCTCTCCTGTCTCTCCAGCTGCTCCCCTCGGCAGCGTATCTCAGTAGATCTGCCTGTTCTGGCCCCCACTGTCTCTGGTGAATACTCTTACTCACCCCTTCCTAGTCCCCCCCCCCACACCTCTGGCCTATACCCCAGTTCTTGTATACATAAATAAACACACAAATAAATAAATATTTTTTAAAAACCCATAATAATGAATAAATAAAATCCAAAAGAAAGTCTTTAAACACAGTAGAACACAGATTTTGGACTCAGTTATTGGGCAATTTATTAACCTTTGAGCTTCAGCTATTTCACAGCTAAGTTAAGATAATACAGAAACTGTTGCAAGGAATAGAATGAAATAATGTACATAAAGTGCCTAGCATAGGGCTTTGGAACTTAGTAAACAAAAAATCAACACAAAGAAAACTGATTCAACTTCACTTCCAAATCAAAGAATATGGTTTTGAGCGTGTGGAGAGCATCCTCATCAAAGTACTTCCTACTGACCAGGATCATACTTTGAAAGATCCTGAGAAGAATGGACTGAACATGAATAATCAGAATAGATACGGGGTCAAATTTAGAATCTCTCGTGGAGCTAAGATAAAGAGGAAGCACTTTGTGTTGTGAAAGATGAGAACACACAACCCAGAAGTCTCTCTGTTAAGGCCTTCTCTACTGTAGGGCCAGAAAAGACATTTGAGAGATGGTATAGAGAATATGAGGACTTTGTTGTTTGTTCAGTTCCTCAGGTGGTCCTTATATTTCCATTTACTCTCTATCTCCAACTAGCCTAACATCCTTGCCCAAACTGTATTCATTTAATGTAATTCTCATGAGAACTTTTGAGAGTAGGTTCATTTACTGTCCTCATTTAAAGGAACACAGACTGCTAGGTAAAATGCCTCTCCAAAGGTCACATTGCTGTGACAGAATTGCTATTTATTTATTTAAAAAAAATTATTTGTTTATGCATACAAGTGCTGGGCCACAGGCCAGACGTGGGGGGCAATGAGAGGATTCACCAGAGAGTGCGGGGAGCACAGCAGGCAGACTGACTGAAATACATTGCTGAGGGGAGCAGTGGTCGAGACAGGAGAGGTCTGCTGCACCATGTGGGAATCTCCCTGTCTGGGGATCAAAGTCCTGCTGCAGTGGCTGCTGATAGCTTCATAGTGCGGAGACTTAACCTCTTGCCCCACCAAGAGGCACAGAATTGTTATTTAAATCACGGTTAGAACCTAAGCTCTTTAAGTCGAATCTGAATAATCATAGTGGGCAGATCGGAAAGCACTGAAAAAATTTTAAATAACAATCTTCAACAATTATTGAATTCTATCTTGAAATTGCATAAAAGGAAAATAATCAAAATCATGTGCAAATTGTAGCTTATAATTCTCATTTCTGATCATGGGAAGTACAGTCATACTGTTTCTAAATTTTCTTCCTTACTAAAAAAAAAAAAAATTCTTGGGTGGGGAGAGAGGAAATTGGATGAAGGTGGCCAAAATTTATGTACTTCCAGTTATAAGATAAAAGTACTGGGGATGTAGGGCCTCCCTGGTGGCGCAGCGGTTAAGTGCTGCGCTGTGGAGCTGTCGGCAGCGGCGACGCGTGTTCGAAGCCCGGCCAGGGAGAATCCCACATGGTGGGGCAGACCTCTCCTGCCTCACCCGCTGCTCCCCTTAGCAGTGTATTTCTGATCTGCTTGTTCTGCTACCCACTCTGTCTCTGGTGAACCCTCTCGCCGCCCCACGCCTCTGGCCTGTACCCCAGCTTGTATGTAAAAATAAAAAAAAAAATAAATCAAGAAATGCTGTGTTTAAAAAAAAAAGTACTGGGGATGTAATGCATAACATAATGACGATAGTTAATACTGCTCTATGGTATATTTGAAAGTTACTAAGAGAGTAGATCCTAAATGTTTTGATGACAGGGAAAAAGCTCCTCCAACACTTTTGTTGTATCTATGTAAGATGATGGATATTAAGTAAACTTACTTTGGTAGTTACTTTACAGTGTGTGTTACACACACACAGACACACACATCAAGTCACTATGCCACGACACCTGGCATGTGTTACATGCTGATTATGTCTCAATAAAACTGAAAGACAAAAAATCTTTAACATAATGTAACTGGCCATCAGTTGGTAGTTATTGATGGGTAGATTAAATAGGGGTTCATGAAGCTATTCTATTTTTTATATGTTTAAAATTATTTCATAATGTAATTTTAAGTTTAAAAACTTAATGAGCATGAATTTTGTGCTTTACGGAATTTAAACTAAAAATAAGGTCCATGTACCTTACCACACTGATAATGTCATATCTGTTAATAGTCATTCAATGTGTTCTGGATCAAACTTCCTGAATCAGTTCATTACTGATGTGATTTCATCTCTGCTATACAAGTTTGCAACTTCATAATATTTGCAATTATCTATATAGGAAGGAAGGGTCTAGAGTAGAAGTTAAAATAACATGAAAGTGAAATTTGGATCTACTTAATGGCTAATTATCTAGATCATAAAGAAAATAATTTTATCTAAGATAACTACTGTAATATTAAGTAAAATTTATAAGGTGCCTTATTTTTTTTAGAAGATATATTTATCTATGCATACAAGCTGGGGTGTAGGCCAGAGGTGTGGGAGCGTGAGAGGATTCACCAAAGACAGAGTGGGGAGAACAGGCAGATCGACTGAAATCCACTGCTGAGGGGAGCAGGCAGCAGAGACAGAAGTCTGCTGCACCATGTGGGAAGCTCCCTGTCTGGGGATCAAAACCGTACTGCAGTGGCTCTGGATAGCTTCACAGTGCTGCAACTTAACCCGTTGCACCACCAGGGAGACCCAAGATACTTATTTTTGATGATTTCTTGATGCTACTACTTCAATTCTGCATCTTTTTAAATCTTTTTCTTTTTTTATTGTAGGGGCATTTTATTTAGACAACTAAAAAGTACTTGGAACTCAGAAGTATATTTTCTTCTATAATTTTACTCACTTGGGTTAAAAAAGTTAAGTCTAACACACAGGGTAAAAACATAATGTAAAAGTAAGAAGATATACTTACAAGGAAGTCATCATAAAACAAAGTGTGATTGACTTGCAAATGTCTTATTAGACTGCCGTTGAAGCTGCTTGGATTCTCATTAGGTATTAAGCGGCAAAGTGGACAGAACTGGAAATAAACGAGACCAAGAGTTCAAAAAAGAATTTAAAATAATTATTAGTGTTAGAACTTAAAAATTAAATAGCAATTCAACAAAGGGAAATTTAACTTTGTGAATCTATTGATCATTCCTCAGCATATTTTTAAAAATTATTTGTGTCTGTAGATATTTTGTTATTAGAAATGACATTATCGATAGTGTTTACCTTTCAAGGGGATTACTTTCTCAGGATAAATGAGCATAATTGAGAGATTCAAAGCTCAGAAATTATGGACAGTTCATTACATTTATTGTTCTATAGTTTTTTGGGTTTTTTTGTTTTGTTTTTTTTTTTTGATCCAGCAACATCGATAACACACTGACATCAGTTTTTGGTACTTACCAGTATTTTCTTCATTTAAAATTTAGTCATGACTCTAAATTTTTTCTTAATTTTGAAATATTTATAAACTCAGAAGAATTGCAAATATAAAGGGGAGAGGTCCTATCACCCAGTTTTCTCAAATGGTAACATCTTTGATAAATACATATTATTGAAACTATGAAATTGGCAATTAATCAATAGACCTTAGATTTTGTCAGCTTTTGCATGTGTTAATTATGTTTGTAGTATGAAATTTTGTCACATGTATTGATTCACGTAACTACCAACACAATCAAGATACAGAACTATTTGTCACTACTAGGAACCCCTATATGCTACATCTCATCTTTCTCTTCTTTCCCTCACTCTGGCATTCACTGATATGTTCTTCACTTTTGAAATTGCATCATTTTGAGAATATTATAGAATGCTATGTAAATAAAATGTTTTGAGTATTTTTTTCTTCACTAAGCCTAATGACCTTGAGATTCATCCAAGTTGTGTGCATCAATAGTTTCTTCTTTTTTATTGCTGAGTAGTATTCCATAGAATGAATGTGCCACAATCTGTTTATTCATTTACCTTCCAAAGGTCATTTGTTGTTATAACTAAGACTGCAGAGCCTCTCTGGTGGCCTATGGGTTAAATCTCAGTGCTATTACTGTGAAGGCCCATTGCAACAGCCTGAGCTCCATCCTGGGCCAGGGAGTTAACCCACAGATGGTACAGCAGACCTCTCCTGCCTTGCCGACTGCTCCCCTCAGCACTGTATTTCAGTAAATACGCCTGTTCTGCTCCCCACTCTGACTCTGGTGAATTCTCTCACCCCCTGCACCTCTGGCCTATACCCCAGTTCTTCTATACAAAAATAAACAACTAAAATCTTAAAAAAAAAAAAAAAACAAAACTGCAATGAACATTTGTGTACAGATGTTTGTATAAACATGTTTTCATTTTTCTAGTATAAATTTCCAGGACTGTGACTGTTGGGGAGGTATTAGGTTAACTTTATAAAAAAATTGTCAAATATCTTCAGGAAAAGTTTTACCATTTTACTTTCCCCTTTAGCAATGTGAATTATCTAGCTTTTCGTCATTCTCATCAGTATTTGGTAGTGTCTTTTTTAAAAATATTAGTCATTTTTATAGGATATGGTATCTCATCATGATTCTAATTTGCATTTCCTTAATGGCTAACATAAATGACTCTTTTAACATCACTCTGCTTTATTACATTTAATTTATTTTTTATTACATTTTAACCTGTGTTTTCTTAATTCTACTCTTTCATGCATTCATTAAAAAATATGATACAGAATCATTACTGGGCACCAATGATGTTTTAGGCATTAAATTAAGTGGTATTCTTATTTTATGCTCAAAACTACCCAGTGAATTAATTATTATCCTTACTTTATTGATGAACTCAATTTCAGAAAGGAAAAAAATTAGCTTGAATTAGCATTACTGTAAGAATCATAATAGCAACCTAGCCCTATAATAGACAATCCAATTTTTGTTTTCAGGTTAAAACAGTCTAATTTTCAGTGTGGCTCATAATGTCTTTCTTTAAGTTTAAATGAAGTCTTTATATAATTCTTTTCTTTTTCATTGGTCCCAGTTTCAATATGTTCAATTTCTATAAATAAGGTCATTTTCTAAATTTTGCCCTAGCTGATTAATCTTTGTCTTAGTTTTAATAAAATGACATAATTTAAATAATTATTGCTGTAGTCATTAAAGATCTTCTAATGTTCTAGCTATCTTGGTTAACTGGCAACAACTGGCTATTCCAAGATAGCACTTAACCTACCCTCTGAAGCTCCTGTGAAGTAATGAGAACAAAGTTTAGACCAAGAAATATTCAGGGGCCTCCCTGGTGGCGCAGCGGTTGAGTGCTGCACTGTGGAGCTGTCGGCAGCGCGCAATGCGAGTTCGACACCCAGCCAGGGAGAATCCCATATGGTGCGGCAGACCTCTCCTGCCTCGCCCGCTGCTCCCCTCAGCAGTGTATTTCTGATCTGCCTGTTCTGCTTCCCGCTCTGTCTCTGGTGAACCCTCTCACTGCCCCACGCCTCTGGCCTGTACCCCAGCTTGTATAAATAAATCTTTTTTAAAAAAAAAAAGACCAAGAAATATTCAAACACAAAAGCAACATTAGCTTTTTGTGGTGTGGGAGAAAGGACACTAATTATACAAATTTGTCCATTCAGCATTGTTTATTGTGCTTCTACTATGTGCTTGGTATTTGGAATATGGAAGCCAGAAAGATAGGGTTGTGTTACATGGACTTTGGAGTCAGAGAGTCTGGGCTTCAATTCCTAGTTCCAGCTTTTACTGGCTATGTGACCTTCAGCACATTCATTTTCTTGTAGGTAAAATGGAAATATTGGCACCTACCTTGTAGAGTAGTTACATGCTCAGAGGGAATGTGTTTAATGTGCTGAGTACATAACTGGCATATGATAAATACCATATACTTCCCACTATTTGATCCATATCTTTAAATAGTTGTGTTCCCAGAGGAAGAAAATGCATGTCTTATTCATTCCTGCATTCCCATGTATATATAAAATAGTTTTGAATTTCATTCCAGCTTCTCACTGACTTAATCTGGGTAATTAATCATAACCTGTAAAATGAGAATTATCTCTGCTTCACAGAGCTGTTGGTTGATTTTAAAATAATTCATTATTTAACATCATGAAACCCATTCATTATATTAACAAAATTATTTTTTTATTAACTCAATTCTTGATACAAATACTAAATAGTTGCTATTTTTATCACTTAAGCAGATACTTTTAATACTGGATGACAAGTGCTACACATTCAAGATATAAACAGATGGCAATTCAAGATATGAAAAGGAAATCATTAATTCTGCTCAGGAAATTAGGAAGGACTTCAGCTGAGTTGGTAGTAGAAGTAAGTTTTGAATTATAAGCCAGCCAGGCCAGGGGCAGGATCATCACAGAAGAATCAACGTAAGGAAAGGCAGGAGACGCTGAAAGGACATTGCTTAGGCAATGGAAAAATCTCAATGAAATTGAAGATGGAGGAAGTTGGGGATAGTGGTGGAAGATGAGTTTAGAGGGATAAGTTGGGACCAGTTCTGATCAACAGATTTCTATTTGAGAACCTAACATGTTTTCTTGCCAAGAATCAGAGGTACAGGGATGACTAAGCCCTAGCCCAACTATTAAGGAGCCTAATGGAGGAGAGTCTAACGGAAGAAAAAGATATAGAAAACCTGGAATTTTAAGTAAAAGTTTGTTTTCATTCTGACACTAGTGAAAACTTTATACTTCTAGTGTATGTAAAATTTAGTTGTATGACTAAATATCCACTAGGATATTGCAAAAAAATAATGGTCAAAAGTCAATACTACTTACAAAATTTTCTTGTTTCTTTAATTGGGAGATTTGACCCAAGGGAGAAGAGGGTGTGAATAGAAAGGAGAAAGAAATGATAAGTGAAACACTGATCATTACTTAAGTGCCTCAGTGATCACCTACACTCTCCCTAACATTGTCAATTTCCTAACATTGGCTACTCTTATTATTTGTCTTTACTCAATGCTCCCAGACCGTACTACACATTAGGAACCAACAATTGTGTGGTGCAGATTCAAAACACATTAGTCTCATCTCAGTATGGACATATGTGATGGTGAAGGCAATGGGTGGTGAAAGACGCTACCATATTAGATGCTACCATGACTTTCAATCCTTGAAATCCTTTCAATCACTTTCACTTTAACTGGACTAAGATTGTGTCCCTTAAAGTGAAAGTGATCTATACATAAATAGCTGATGCAAATATAAACTGACTCTAACTTGTTAGAAAGCATTTTAGAAGTATATTTCAAGAGTTATTAAGAAGTATGCACTTTTAGTTCCAGAAATATCATTATAAGGAATTGCCTTTTAGGAAAAAATCCAATAGAAGGAAAGTATAAATGTGTAAGAAGATGAATTCAAATCCTAAAAATTGGCAACAATCCAAGTATTCAAAAATAATAAAATGACTAAGTAGAAAATGCTAAGTGACATGTGTTTTGATCTTTTACTGAAGCACAAAGGTTTCTCATAGGTGACCTGAAGGTCTTCTGTTCCAGGACCACTACTAGATCCCCTCATACGCTATAGAACTATGAATTTTCTGAACAATCTACTCCTATCTCAAAGTTATGATAGCATCCTGGTCTTGTAAAATTACCACTCAATCTCACAATTTCACAAAAATGAAAATTATGAAAGTCACAATGTAAAACAGAACTAAAATGCCACACTGAAAAGAAAAAGGCAGCATTCACAAAGACGCTAGAAGCAATGAGCAGTACACCTGTTTAATACCCAAGCACATGGATAAATATTCAGACTATGACATGGAGTAATAATAAATATGAATTTTTACTTTTCACTTTTAATGTATTGTCATGGTAACCTTATTTGCACTATTAAAAAAATGTTTTAAACTTAGGATGTGATCATGGTTAGTAAAAGATAGACCTGAACTGTGACTTTTGCATCTTCTTAGTGAAGATGCACATGATTATCTGTAAGAGACAATATTGTGTAATTTTATAATAGAAAGTGATTGCACATTACCAGTTTCAACTCAACACTTTCACATCTTGTTAATAGTTATAGAATTATCATAATTTTGACATAAATTATACTTTATAATATATCTACAAATAGAAGCCTATTAAATGGATAGTATAATGCATGTTCAATTAAGACAATGCAGGAATATATAATAACAAAAACCCTTACCACCGATCTCCTTTCTGATCTGTGATGAGTAATACAATGGTCCAGCAAACTGTCTTCATCCAATTCTCTCTGACAAAATGGACAGAGGCACCTGGAAATTGTAGAGCATACTAATGATACTAAAATCATCAGTATTTAAGTACAGGTAAAAAGCGGAATGTAGGTGAATCTAGTTTCCAGGTCTTGTTCGTCCTGATTTGATACTGTTTTTCCTATCCTTGTAGTGATCTTAGTGGCTAATTTTTTTTTTTCCCCACAAGAAATGTAAATATGGATGTGTACAGGAGCAGGGCACATCCATATGAAACAATGAAATGAAACAATGAAAATGTATTTGAAACACTTTATTCTCTTTGAAGAAGTGCAATTTAAGTAACTATTCACTGAAGTGCAGGATCACAGTACCCAGCTATCCTTGGTTACTTTTTCTGTCCTTCTGTCTTCCTTCCTTTCTAAATTCAGGTGACATCTGAATTGAATGTTACTTGTTCTTCATCTCAACTAGCTTATGTGACTACTGGTATATAAAAGGAGTATCTTCCCCTTACAATTGTGCTCTTCAGTACCGTAGCTGTTAGGCCTATGTGTCTAATGGCCCTGGAAATGTGGCTAGGCCAAGTTAAGATATGGTGGGAGTATAAAATACAATTGAAATTTAAAAGGCTTAAACATATTGGTTATATGTTCAAATGATAATATTTTGCTATATTTGGTTAAATAGAATAGGTTAAATCAATTTTACTTTTGTGTGTATATGACTACGAGAACACTTTAAATTACATATTATTCTGCACTGTATTTCCATTGGATAGTACTACTTTAAATTCTTAGCAACAGTTTGGAGGATTCAGATATTCTGCTCATTATAGATATAACTTCATATTCCCCAAGGATTTCTGTACTCCAGAAAAGCTCCCTATGAGTATTTTTTAAAATTTGAATCCTATAGTAATTTCTTCTACAAAGCAAAGATTTCTATCTTAAATGTAAATATTAACCTAGCCTATAATATTGATTAATCAACAACCCTTCTCAATCTGTTATTTTAATTCTTTATTATTTAAATCTAACTAGCAGAAGAAAGTAAAATTTAAATTAGCTTTCATATATTTTTAAGTTTTCATAGAATCTTATCAACTTTGCAATCAAACCCATACACTTTTTTAACCTATTTGTTAACCTACCTGCCTAATGGTCCTTGAGGTAAGTCTAGCAAAACCTAGACTCATATACTCAATCTACTCAGCTTAGAACTAAAATATTCATTTAAAATTTATGTTATAGTGTAAAAATAATTCTATAGTAACATCTATGTTTACAAGCAATTTCCAGTAAAATAAAAAGAAAGAGGCAATCATTTAGGCTTTCAGGTTAGAACATATAAGCTATATTTTTAGTGTATTTTCTTAAAATAAACAGAACTAACATTTCCTTTAAGAAAGAGGAATAACACTTCTACTGAATACCACTATTGAATAACTAAATTTGTTTTAAAGAGATTTAATTGCTTCAAAGCCATCAGTCTATGGAGGAGAATAGAACTCAAATCCTTATTTCTTTAGTAGAGAGACCCCAAACTTTGTAATTACTTTAGCCATTAGAATAGTAAGGACCCAGATTTGTTTCTTTTCTTTTTGTAATGACTGCTATCTTCCGTTACAGCTACTTAGCCACCTCCATCCTTCCTCCAGCTTATGTAAGATTACCCACCAAAAAGATATTCAAATTAGAATGTCTGTCCCAGATCTGTTCTTCCTTGTTACAACATATACCTAGATGTTGAGCACTAAATTCTAAAGAGAAACCATAAAATAAAATGGATGTGCTGGGGAACTGAGCTATGGCGATGCAAGAATAAAGATGAATAACTTCCTAACCATGATCTCCTTTAGGAATCCCTTATCGGAAACAGAGCCTAGCAGAAACTGAACAGTGCTTCATTCTATTTTATGGATCTTCCTTAACACTTTGTGGTCTGCTCACGTATTAATACATGTTCTTCTAGTCTCCGGTTTTTCACGCCACGGTGGATTATTTGGAACTATTAGGAGGTATTTCTTTGATCGGACTCAGTCTAGAAGCTTCACACATTGTTTTTGTGAAAGTGTAAGGTGTTTTATGAGAGATATTACAGTTTTTTAAGATCCAGTAGTTCAGGAGTTGTGTGTGTTTTATTGAATGCTTATACCATTCATGCGGTGGCACAGAAAATGGCCGGCACACAAAGTGCTAATGTTCACTTGTCTGAGAAAGTTTCCCCAATCTCTCTATTATTCAGTTGGTTCCCTTTAGCACAGTTTTTAAAGCAGAGAGAGCAACAAAAGCATTGTTATTAACAAATGGTTACCAATACTAGGTAATATGGTTAAGAACCTAAACATAACTACATATATATATTTTCATAATAAAAACATTACTCTTTCCAGTCCATTAAATTCCTTGTAGACATATCATTAAACTGTATTATATTGAAACAAACCTTGTTGCTGCTTCTCCAAGTTCTTGTAGTGGTCCATATTTGTCTATGTACTTCTGACATGTTCTTATGTGTGCCCTCATTTCACTGAGACATACCTATATAAAAGCAAATTTAAAAAAGCTCAATGTTGAAAAAGGGCCCAGTTAAACCAATGAAGTCTTACATGATCCAGCTGCAGAGCTTTCATTTTTTTCAAGTAAGGTCAAAATGATTTAATCAGTTGATTAAGAGGATGAATTCTTGACAACAGTAGGCATCAAAAATGACACAATTTTTCTACTTTTTTAATATTTAGGTGACCCAAATGTTGTTGATTTCTTGAATTTCATTCTTCTAAGAAAGCATAAATTCTTAAAAAGATTTATTATTAACTCCAATTTGTTTTTTTGCATGCCATTACCTAAACCAGTGATGGAAAGAAGGCAGGCGAGTAGGAAAACGAGAGAGAAAAAAAGAGAACAAGAGGGACGAAAGAACAACATAATTAAAAAAAAAAAAAGATGAGACAGGAAAGAAAACAAAGACAGATAGAGAGAATAAATGGATCAATTTTAGAGATGGTTACTGTAAGTAAAAAGAAACCCTGTGCCTCAGGGAAAGCTATAAATACCATGGTTTTATAATATATCCAGTAGTATTACATGAATTCACAATACACAGTGTACTTAATGGCTCCATTAAGAGCAAACATAAAAGACAGTTCTTGCAGTCCATTTTTATGGAGGCAGAATAAAGAGTCCTTGTTCCTCCAGATATACATCCCGAGATCCTAACCATGAGGGATCTGTTGCCAAATGACAAGTATTCTACTAAATGTTTCATTAGAAACTCTGATAAGATCTTATGCTAAAGGAAGCTTTGCACAGCTGTGGTAAGTCGGCTGACCCACACTCCGCTTCATTTTGCCCCAACTATGGGAAGTTAAATCTCAGACACAAAATCTGGTACATCAAGGAAACAGTTATAATTGTTTAACAATCAACAAAAATAAAAGTAAACGGAAGAGTGAAAATTAATCCCTGCTTCACAAATATCTATCTAAAAGATGTCAAGACTAGATGGATCTAAGAAGCTGTCTTAAAATACTGTTTAACAACTTTTTAACATATAACCTTACACTTTAGTGCTCTTTTATCTCTTAATTACTTTTGTTCAAAGTTTCTTCCTCTTTGTATTCCTTGATCAATAAAAATAAGCATTCTTCAATAAATTAGCAATTTAGGAGCAGCATTCTGGCAAATGAATTGACAGATTCATAGTGTCTACTCCAGACACAAAATTATCTAAGCCATTATAAAACATGACAGAACAAAAATAAGCCACTAAACTCACTATAAACATGATTATAATCTAATGGAGGGGGGGGAAGCTATGTGTCGATAGATAAGACAGGAAAATGACTGACATTGAGTACTAGAATACTTAAGAATAAGATAAGTCTAAAACAGCAAAAGAAGGAAGGTTAATTTTAATATTCCTGGCAAGAAGAATAACATAAGATGGAAGAGATAGATATAGAAATAATGTAAAGGGGAAATAAATACTTGTGAATAATCAGAAATGGGGGACAAAAAAAAGAAGGGAATTTTCACCCAGGATAATTGAGAAAATGTTTTTGTTTCTCACAAACATCAAAGAAGGGATAAAGAACTAGATGTGGAATAATAGGATGAATTTAATTTTGTACATGTTGAATTCTATATGATGAAAAGAAATCAAAGTTAAAAAAAGCAATGATCTATTATTATGGATGAGAAAGCTATCAATGTTGAACATTTGCTTTTTTCTCCACAGTGCTAAACATCATATATATTTTATCATTTACCTGAACCACCAGCCTGTGACAATGACATAATTATAATTTCCCCTTCATTTTTCAAAAAGGTAAACAGAAACTTAGATTAATAACTCGTCCCAAATCACAAAGTAAGAGCATCAGTGTCTGACGCCAGGATGTCTGACTCCAAAGAGCATGCATAAATTCTGTAGGCAGGCAGCCATGAATAGATTATTGAGATATAAATATTCCATGAAAAAAAAAAAAAGAACAAACACCAAGCACTTACTATGTGCCAGTCATTTTTCATCATGCTGGGTACACAGCTGCCAATAACAGCACAGGCTTTAAGTTCCATTTAAGCTCCCTCACAGAAGTTAAATTTGGTGGGGATGAGTGACATGAAAAAAGCCACAAAAGCATAATTACAAATGGCAATAAGGGCTGTAACAGGAAAGCAGAGTGCTAAGAGAAAATGTAACTGGCATAATTTAGATGAATAATCTAGAGACGTTGGCTGAAGAACATCAGATCTACAGTACGTAATCTCTTGATCTCTAGATTGGTGTAGCTATATACTCTCCCCTTAGAAGTTCAAACTTAATAGAGCTAATACTTAATTCTGCATTCTCCAAATCTTCCCCCCATGTTAATACCTTCACCTACTCATGTCAGAAACCTGGGAGGCATTGGGCTTCCCTGGTGGCGCAGCGTGGTGATGTTTGTCCCTTGAGTGCTGCGCTGTGGAGCTGTCGGCACTGCGCGATGAGAGTTCGACGCCCAGCCGAGGAGATTCCCACATGGTGCGGCTGACCTCTCCTGCCTTGCCCACTGCTCCCCTCAGCAGTGTATTTCTGATCTGCCTGTTCTGCTCCCCACTTGGTCTCTGGTGAACCCTCTCGCCGCCCCAAGCCTCTGGCCTGTACCCCAGCTTCTATGTATAAATAAATATTAAAAAAAAAAAAAAGAA
>PVIJ01003199.1:0-30351 GCA_004024925.1 Scalopus aquaticus | reverse complement strand
GGTCTGCCGCACCATGTGGGATTCTCCCTGGCTGGGCCTCAAACTTGGGTCGCTGCTGCCGACAGCTCCACAGCCCAGCGCTTAACCGCTGTGCCACCAGGGAGGCCCCAATTCACTCTTTTGAGTACACTTTTTGTTGTTTTGTTTTGTTTTTAAAAATATTTATTTATTTATTCATACAAGCTGGGGTACAGGCCAGAATCGTGGGGCAGCGAGAGGGTTCACCAGAGACAGAGTGGGGCGCAGAACAGGTAGATCGACAGAAATACACTGCTGAGGAGAGCAGCGGGCAAGGCAGGAGAGGTCTGCCATGCCATGTGGGAATCTCCCTGGCCAGGTGTCAAACTCACATCACTGTTGCTGACAGCTCCACTTTAACTGCTGCGCCACCAAGGAGGACCCGTGTTTTGTTTTCTAAACACACTTTAAAAGCTCTCTCTCTCTCTCTCTCTCTCTCTCTCTCTCTCTCTCTCTCTCTCGCCACATGCTAGAATAATAGCTTAATATAAACCTGATTATTGCACTCCAGAGTTTACACTTTTTTAATGACTTACTTATAGCGCTTAGAATCTATAATCTTTTGCATGGCTTCCAAGATCTCACATGATTTAATGAGGCTAGCAGATTACACTGGTCAACGATGAGATAGTTACTGAATTAAAAAAGGCCCTAATCTGTAGTATCTTAGTGTGCTGAACATGAATATAACCCTGCAAATTTTTTTATTACCTCTTGTTTTGAAGATATTTCAAATAATTCATTTTATATGTTTCACCGTGTAAATTTATCCAATAGGACTGCAACAACAGCCTAAATCAGAACCTCCCCTGGTGGCGCAGTGGCTAAGCGCTGCGTTGTGGACCTGTCGGTAGCGGGGACGTGAGTTCTATGCCCAGTCTGGGAGATTCCCACGTGGCATGGCAGACCTCTTCTGCCTTGCCTGCTGCTCCCCTCAGCAGTGTATTTCCATCGATCTGCCGGTTCTGTGCCCCACTCTGTCTCTGGTGAACCCTCTCGCCGCCCCATGCCTCTGGCCTGTACCCTAGCTTATATGCATAAATAAATAAATCTTTTTTAAAAAAAGCCTAAATCAGCCTAGAATGATGTAATATTGCATAATACCATCATGCACACACCATCCAGAGTTGATCGCATCCTTTTCTGATGCAATGCAATACTACTGCCAGGCAGCTGCTGAAGTAAGCTGACATCAGCAGTGCACTGTAGAAAGCCCTGTCGGAAAGGTTGAGCATTGAAAATATTTCAGACTTTGTGAGAGACAGTTTAAGCTACTGTTCCATAGAACTGTTATGATTTTATCCATTTAGGCACAATACAGAACAGTCATGCCTCAAAAGTGCATTAATAGCGTGGACAATTTCTGCTCTATTTGTGGGGAAGTGACATTTACTAACAAGAAGAAAAGTATCACTTCTCAAGTGAAGAAGGCTTATCATCTTGACTTCAGATGCAAGGTTGGTGACAAAGACAAGCCTTGGGCCCCGCATATATGCTGTGCTACATGTACAACACAGCTTTCACAGTGGTGAAATGGCAAAAGACCATCAATGCCATTTGCAGTCCCCATGGTGTGGAGAGAGCCAACCAACCACATAAAAGATTGTTACTTCTGCTTGGTTCCTTCTCTTTCCGGTGGAATAACGAAGCAAAAGAAGTCAAGAATAGTCTGCCCAAACATTCCATCCACTGAGACCAGTTCCACATGGTGAGGGACTTCCTATTCTAGAACATCCAGCAGAATATTCTCTTGATTCATCTGATGAGGACAAGGGTGACCCAACCTGTTCTTCTCCTGTTCCATCAGCATGCAGTGATCCAGATTTTCACTGTGGTGCATCATCAGTTCCACCAGACTAACACAGGAAGAACTAAATGACCTGGTGCGTGATTTGGACTTATCAAGAACAAGGCAGAATTGCTAGGATTAAGACTCCAACAATGGAATCTTTTAGAAAATGTCACAATTACGTTCTATCGAAAGCACCACCAGCAGTTGGAGTCTTCCTTCAGAAAGGAAAGTATTCTGGCATTCTGTTCTGATATTGAGGGCCTCATGAATGCCTTACAAATCACTCATGACCCACAAGAATGGAGATGATTTCTAGAATTTTTGAAACTGAGTCTTAAGGCTGTGCTTTTGCACAGTGGAAACCATCTTCCATCTACTCCAGTAGCACAAGCTGTACACATGAGACAGAACAACTTAAAGCAGCTACTGAATTCCATTGAGTATAACAAGTACAGCTGGCATGTCTGTGGTGATTTGAAGCTAGTTGCCCTTTTAATGGGACTGAAGCAGGGATATACAAAATACAGGTGTTTCTTATGTGAGGGGGCTAGCCGAGCAAGTGAATTGCACTACTTGCAGAAGGAATGGAATCGCAGACAAAATGTCGCAGTTGGAGAGAAGAATATCCAGCACCCAGATCTGGTCGAGGCTCACAAAATCTTGTTACCACCTCTTCACATCAAACTAAGTTTGATGAAGAATTTCGTGAAAGCCATGAACCGGACCTCAGCACCTTTCCGATACCTGCATGAAAAATTTCCTCGACTCAGAGAAGCAAAGATTAAAGAGGGAGTTTTTGAGGGTCCTCAGATTCGAGAGCTCTTCAAAGATGACCGGTTCAACAACTTGCTGCAGGGTGATGCGAAACAAGCATGGAATGCTTTTCGCCTAGTGTCTACAAACTTTCTTGGGAATGTTAGGGCAGAAAACTACAGTAGAAGACATGCTGATGCAGTATCAGAAACTTGGCTGCAATATGTCTCTAAAGATCCACTTCCTTCAATCTCATCTGGATTTCTTCCCTGAAAACTGTGGTATGGTTAGTGATGAACATGGCGAGCATTTTCATCAAGATATCACATCAATGGAACCAATGGATACCAGGGAAAATGGTCCACTACAATGCTGGCTGACTACTGCTGGACACTCCCCAGAGATGCTCCTGAACAGTTGTACAAGAGACAAGCAAAGAAATCTAAGTAGTCTATGACTTGATTTTTTTTTAAGATTTATTTATTTATACATACAAGTTGGGGTACAGGCCAGAGGCGTGGGGCGGCGGGAGGGTCCACCAGAGACAGAGTGTGGAGCAGATCAGGCAGATAAGAAATACACTGCTGAGGGGAGCAGCGGGCAAGGCAGGAGAGGTCTGCCGCACCATGTGGGATTCTCCCAGGCTGGGCATCGAACTCACACCAGGCGCTGCCGACAGCTCCACAGCCCAGCGCGCAACCGCTATGCCACCAGGGAGGCCCCTATGACTTGATTTTTTACAGGTATTAACCATAGGCCTATTACTATTGGGATGCATTGTGTGATGGAAATATCAATTTATTGCAGATTACAAGGAAAAAATAGAGCCAAAAATTAGAATTTGGCTGTCATATTCATGTTGAGCACATACAAATTGATAGGAAATGACTGATTTTATTTCAGTAACATGACTTTTGTAAAAATTTGTTGACCAGTGTTATCAAAAGAGGAAAACTGTCAATAGAGGAGGATTCTGCAAAGCCCAGAGTAACGTAGATGGAATTATGCTACTAGATTTGATAATAAAGATTTGATAGATTTGATAAAAATTGGTGGCCTCAACAGTGCCACAGGAATGGAAGTCACAAGAGTAACGGGAAGAGAGGAAATGGAGTCTGTTAATGAAAGCCTTTGAAAGATTAGGTGATGATTGGAGTCAGGTGACCATTTTACTGCAGCTGGCACAAATGAAATTGGAGAAAAGAGGCATTCTGGGTCAATAAAATCTAGAAAGTTGGGGTAGGATGAGGTCAAAGGCATAACACTTTGTTCAGCTAAATAACAATTCTCTCAGAGGTCTAAGTTGACGCCAGGAGCAGAGGTTGTTCACCTACCAGGGTGTCACACTCGGTACAATTCTGGTACTCTGACTTCATTCTTTTGGCCACATCAGTTGCTGGAATGCCTTCTGAAGGAAGATACGCTCTGCAATAAGGACAGGTCCACTTATTGTTCTTTAGACTGGTAGCAATACAGGAGCGGCAGAATCTACGCAAAACAAAGCAAGAATCTGTCACTTTCCTTAAATGGTATAAGGGAGCCACAGTGTAAATTTTATGTAAACTGTATTTTAATGAGATGTTGTACATCAGAGTCACACTATCAAATTAAAAATCCATTTGCACCCTACACTTGTCCGAAAATCTCTCATCATCCTACTGAGACTTCTTTGGGGCCACACATTCTCACCCCATGCACTGTAACCATTTAAATGAAAGAATACAAAATGGTGAAATAGCATTTCTATAAACAGCATAAAACCGTAACTCAAAAGATATCTACTGTGTTCATTCTCTTTAATCCTAGATTATCTAAAAGTTTTTGACTAAGTACAGTAATTTGCTCTGTGGGGTTTTGTGCTTTAGAGAAGAAAAGATCCGTTAATTTGAGAAGATTAAAAATACCAGACATAACTATAAAATAATTTCAAGGTCCTCATCAGACATAAGAAGATTATCTCATCAATATTATCACTATTAAAAATGTCCTCTAAGTAAAAAGAAATATATTATCTGATTTATTTAAAGATAACTATAAAATATTGACAATAGAATTTACAGAATATCTTGAGCTATTTATAGGAGCTGCTGGAGGCAAAAAGCACAAGGAAGTAAAAACAAATATTTAGATCTGATAACTCTTAAACTACTCAGTATAGTCTATCTGATTGGGATTATTAATATGGAGCAAAAGTGAAATTTTTAATAATTTAAGTAAATTCTATATACTGAGAAGACCATATATCATAGGTATGCAAACTGAATTCCCCATAATATTAGCCATTATTGATTCTTGAAAGTACCCTCTTCAGCATGTTATAAAATTATTATAAGCACACAGATGATGCTGATGTTAGCATTGTCCTTGAGGCATTTATTTGACGTTTATGCCTGCCCAGCACCCATTTCCCTTGCAAAAGCATCCTGACTTTATTCTGCAGGAACCACACCTATTATATTAGGTACAATCTGCTGGGACTTCAATCAAGGTGTCCACAATCTCCACAATGGAAGGTGAGAGCCACTGATGTAGAGTAGAACAAGTAAACCCTCTCTCTGGAAGATGAATACTAAATGGGGTGATATAAAGATTCATTCAGCAACAGGTTGGCCCCAAATCTTCTTAGGTTCTCACCTTTTTTTTTTTACCAAGTTTTTTGGTTATTGTTTTCTGACTTAAGTTTGAACTGATACATTTTTCTTTTGCAATTAAAAAAAATACTACACACCTTAGTTCTCTTAACCTTAACAACCTCCTAAGGAAGATCATTATATACATTTATAGATGAGAAAACTGAGGTTCAAAGAAATTAAGCTATTTCTGTAAGGTCACATCTATAGAAAGTGCCTGAACTTAGTTGGTCTTAAACTTGGGTTTTTTAACCCAATTCAGCAACCTTTCTTTCCTGCAACACAGCTGTTCCAGTTGGAAAGGCAATAGCTCTGGAATCAAGAAACCTAAGTCCTCTGTCATAGTTCACATTTTTGCCTCAGGTGATCGGAAGTCCTAGGACAGAGCATGGTCTGGCATTTCTTTGAGTTTTTAAGAATTGGTTCTCAAAGTGCAGTCTTGAATGGTCTTGATAACAAATGGTCCAAATGTTCAATTCATAATTAACATTTCTAATACAACACCTGTGGTTCTGCCAAGCCTATGTATCTATTCAAGAAAAATGAAAACATGTCCAATTTGTACATGAATATTCATAAGGAATATTTTCACAATATCCCCAAACTGGAATAACCCAAATGTATATCAACAAGAAAATAAGGCTTCCATGGTGGTGCAAGGGGTTAAGTCTCAGCACCATGAAGCTTTTGCAGCCACTGCAGCATGAGTTCAATCCCCAGTGACGGAGCTTCCCATGTGGTGCTGCAGACCTCTCCTGTCTCACCTGCTAGGCAGTGCATTTCAGGAGATCCGCCTGTTCAGCTGCCCACTCTGTCTCTGGTGAATCCTCTCACACCCCCCACCCCCAGTTCTTGTATGCATAAATAAATAAAACTTAAAAAAATAAAGAAAATAAACAAATTGTATCATTGTATGATATTCCAGCAATGGAATACTACACAATGGATAAAAAGAACAAATTACTTATATTTGCCAAAACATGGATAAATCCCAAAGACATACTGATTGAAAGAAGTCTGACACAACATGTATAGGTCCACTTATACCAAGTTCTAGAATACTGAAGACTGACCTATGGCAGGAAAAAAAATCATAGCAATAGTTGCCTATGTGAGTCTATGGATGGGGATTGGCTGCAAAGGGACATGAGGAAGATTTCTGGGGGTAATGAAAATATTCTGTCTCTTGATAGGGGCTGGGTTAAACATACCTACATTTATGCTTTCACTATATGTGTAATTTATCTTAAAAATAAATATTGAACTCTGGTTGATATCATGTATGTTGATATGAGAAGGGATAGAGCGTGGTGATACTTGTAACCTACTCTAAGACACATCAAAAAATAAGATGAATTGATGAATGGAAAGGTATGTGGCAAAAGTAAGAGACAGATGCAGCTATAGTAAGAATAACAATTATATTAATAGAATCTAGTTGTGGATGTATGGGTGTTCACTGTACAATTCTTTCAACTTAACTATATGTTTGAAGTTTTACATAATAAAATCTTGGGGAACATTAATTTACTTAATCGTTCCTTACAAAAATTAACATTTCTTAACCATGTGAAACTTTACTATGATTTAAATTTTCTTCTGAGTTAATCTTGTTGGAAAACTAAGAAGGAAAATATTTGGAGGATGAGAGAGCTGCCATTTTTAATATCATATGATTTAAAGAGAAAAATATTTTAAAATATTTTTAAGGCAATCCAAATTCAGTGTGAAGAAAGAAACATTGCATTGATTATTTAAATAAATTTAAAGAGCACAGATGATTTGAAATATACTAAAAGGTTAAAAGTGAGAAAACACAAAATTTTAAAAAGTAAATTTTTGTTGTTTTTAGAAACAACAGTTATTTCACGGACATAAGCATCCATTCACTGGCAGAAGTTCTTTTTTTTTTTTTTAAGGTTTATTTATTTATACATACAAGCTGGGGTACAGACCAGAAGTGTGGGGCAGCGAGAGGGTTCACCAGAGACAGAGCAGGGAACAGAACAGGCAGATCAGAAATACACTGCTGAGGGGAGCAGCAGGCGAGGCAGGAGAGGTCTGCCACACCATGTGGGATTCTCCCTGGCCAGGCATTGAACTCGCATCGCCACTGCAGACAGCTCCACAGCGCAGCGCTTAACCGCTGCGCCACCAGGGAGGTCCAGAAGTTCTTATAATAGCTTACTACTGCCAGGAAGCACTGTGCATGCCAGGGATGAAACTGTGACAGTGCCTAGTCGCTGCTCACAGTGTTCTAGAATAGGAAGACAGGAAATAAGCAGGTAAACAAATAGACCAGCAACTAATATACTTTAAAAAGAAGAAAACTGTTGACAATAAAAATAGACTGGGTGGGGTAGATGGAGCAGTTAGATGACTGGTCCCTGCAAAGATTCTTGAACATTTGCACCAGTCTTGGGAAGATCTGGGGATGGTTTTCCTAGGAGAAAACAAAAGGTACAAAGATAGGGATTATCTTGCTGAAATAAAGAAAGCCAGGGTGGTTAAAGTTTTGGATGTCCAGAGGAGAGTAATTAGAAATAACTGGGAGAGTAAAGTAAGGGGGGCATACCATTTATCTGCAATTGAGAGTGATGGGGAAGCACTGAGGGTTTTAAGCAGGAAGCTGACACAATTTGATTTACATTATATAGGTCACTCTGGGTCTTCTGTGAAGAACAGGATACAGAGGAGCAAGAGAAGCTGGTGGCTTAGAGTAGCAAAATAGCAGAATTTTTGGTATCCAGATTTAGGACATACAATTTTAAAAAACAAATATTGATATACACACCATTATGCTACATGAATAAAGACACTGAATGAAGACAATCAAAAAACTAATTATTGCATCATTCCAAAATGTAGCAACACCAAGCAAATAGGCTTGCCTGAGGCAGTATGTTTGGGTGGAGGGGAGGGATTGACTGCAAAAGTTTCAAGGGAACATTTCAATGTAATATGACTGTTCTAGACCTTGTTTGTAATGGTAACCATAGGATGGTATATAATTACTTCAATAAAACTGAAAAAATGAAAGCAGTGACAACTCAGTAACAACAATGTGTCTGCAAAAGATCAGATTTATATACAGAACAGACTCATTCAGAATCATGAACTTGGCCTCCCTCCTACACAGCCCAAGGCACATAGCAGCTACTCAGTAAATGACCAATAAATTGAGATAACTAAATTATTAATAGTTATGAGGAATTGTCCAAAGAAGAATTTTCTGGCAGGCCCAACATGCCGTGAATACAACTGCTGTGTCCTACTGACTGGACAAACCCAAGAGATGGAGCGGACTTTTTAAAAACCTGAGGAGATACATCCACTCCCCAACCCTTTCCATAAGGTGGTTGAGAAACGATGACTCATAACGGTGTGATTAGAATGGGGAGAATTTAGGTTAAAGATAAAAGTTGACTATGGAAGTCAACTGCATTGTTTTAAGGCATGCAAATCACCACATTTACATTTTCAAAAATTCTACATGAGTTGCCATTGTTTTAAAATCTTTACAATTTCACATGTGAACCCAAATTTCTGGCTTATCTTAAAAATCTAGTCTCCTACAACTTTGGACTCACGTTCTCCTATTGTAGGGTACTCACTCACACAGCAAATTAATTTACATCACTTGCCTTACCCCTGTTGAGTCTGCATGTCCTGAAGAAATCAGCCGATCTAGATAGTGACTCTAAATATTTTGAAACCAGCTGGAGACCCAATTACCCAACTCTTCCCTTGGTTATTTTATTAACCTTCTTCCATTTCCCTAAATTAAGTAGTTACCCAAACAGCAAGGTATTGAATGAAATGGGGAAAGGATGGTTTAGATCACTGTATAAAATTGTGTATCCAATCTTCAGAGGGAAGACAGAACCCTAAGAAGAGTGGATTTAAATAGTAAAGCAATAAATTAGGGAGTCCATGGGACCTAAGAGTGGACATGAAAAAGATCCAGAGTGGGCCCCATATGTGGTCTGTCATTGGCAATGAGGCAGGTGTAAGCTTTTATTTCTTGAAACAAGGCTGTCTCACTATGGATATGCCAATATGAAGGTGCTTTAAACTCAAAAACTGGCTTGGTGAACTTGAAAATGTAAATAAAATAAAGAAGTTGCTATTATTATTCAAAGTGACAGTAGGAGTTTCAGGCTAAAATACTCCAATATAGATGAATAAACACATACCCTGGTACATACACACACGCACGCACGCACACCCATGCATATCACTCCCTCTTCTCCAAAGCCAGATCTGCTTGGACAGGCTCTATTGTTAGAACACAAGCCCTCCTGCTTGGCACTGTCCCCAGAGATTTCATTTGGTGTGTTTAATATTCAATTAGGTCACACTTAAAAGTCCATCGTAGGAATCTCGCAGCCTCCAAAATTTGACCCTACCTATCTCTTCATTCTATCATGCGATGATTTTAAAATTAACCCCTAAGAACAATTTTATTTCCTTTCACCTAAAATCTTAAGAGGGTTGCCTCTCTCTTAACTCTTAAATGCTGGCCTAATTTTACTGTCTTTTACTATTCATTAAATAGGGTTGTCTGAGACTGTGCTTTTCAAATTTTAAAGAGGCTATAAACCACCTGGGCATCACGTTAAAATACAGATATATTTCAATTCAGTAGATCTTCATGGAGTCCAAGATTCTGAAATACTGCTTGGTCAGAGCACCAGCAGTCAGATTCTAAAGAGAATCTCGGCATAAAACAAAATCTGTTCAGGGCCCCCCTGGTGGCTCAGCGGTTAAGCGCTGCACTGTGGAGCTGTCAGCAGCGGCAATGCGAGTTCGATGCCCAGCTGGCCGGGGAGATTCCCACATGATGCGGCAGACCTCTCCTGGCTCGCCTGCTGCTCCCCTCAGCAGTGTACTTCAGTCAGTCTCCCTGTTCTGCTCCCCACTCAGTCAGTGAACCCTCTCGCCACCCCATGCCTCTGGCCTCTACCCCAGCTTGTATGCATAAATAAATAAATCTTTAAAAAAAAAACCTAAATCTGTTCCAATCTTTACGTTTGGTTTGTTCAAGAACATATAATTCAATAGATCACCAATATTTCATTTGCCTATGACATTTGCTAATTAAGCACATAGAAGTTCAACCACCAAAGGCGACAAATTTCTCACCAATTCAATTACATCTTTCTGAAATTCTGAATAATACAGATACAGATAAGTAACCCTATAAAAGAAATGGATTTCAAAAACTATCATGGGATCAATAACTACAAGTCCAAAACACGTAACAAGACAAAATCAGTGAGCTAACAATATTGAGTGAGTGTATCCACTTGAGGTGTTTATCCAAGTTTCCAAACTGCATTTTTTTAGAGTAATTTATTAATTCAACTAATCAAACATCTGTTGGGGGAGAAAGGACTGCCTGAACAAACTCCACAGATTGGTTTTTACGGACCCCACCTTGGACCAGAGAGATCCAAGACACCTAGGACTACGAATCCCATAATGCCATCATCACTGAAGGGAGAATGCTGGGAAATGAGGGTAGAGTTAAGCAGCCATGTTTGCTATATAACCAGACATGTGGGCTTTGGGGCTCTCTTGGCTGTTCACTGGGTTTTGGTGTGCTTTTGGGATTCCAGCTCAGTGGAACTGGTAGGACGCTTTGTTCTTTCTTTTTTTCCCTTCCTTTTGTAAATAAACCCTTTATTAGTGTTATTGTGTGTGCCTGCAGTTGTGTCTCATTATAAGTCCCTTTTAAATGCATGGGTAAGGACCCATAGTCAAGCACCCCATTTTATATCAGGGCTGCCCTGTAACACACCTATTAAGTGTCAGATAGCAGTCTGTGGAAGCTAATAAAAATCTTGACAGCACAGACATATTTTATTTATCTTTGGTATTTCAAAATTTCATCTTTCCGAATACATTTTTTAATTTATAGAAGTATTGGTCTGTGATGGGCTGGAAATTAAAACAAAACAAAACAAAACCTGCTTTTTTACAACATATAATTTGAGAAACATTGCTCTAAAATATCCTAAAATTACAACTCACCCACATACTTCCTATTCCATCTCCTTTTAATTTTTTTAATCTTTAATAACCATCATCACATAATGTGCTACGTACTGAATACACGAACATTGTTTATTGTCCATTTTCCTCATGAGAAGTCGAACTCCAAAAGGGCGGCACTTGTGTCTATATGTTCAGCCCACACCAGACGTTTGCTGGATCAATAAATAAATCTTACAACAGTAGATCTACCCAAACAATCGCCCACAAATCAAAATGATAATGATGAAGCTAAATAACAATGACTTCAATATAAAGAGAATTTTGTGGATTCTTACTGTCTGCTTGAGCAACATGTGCATAGCTGCCTGAAAGGCAGACTTCTCAGAATTCTGAAGAATCTTCTAGGAAAGCCTAATAATCTAATTTTTGTTTTTTAATAATGACCCTTAAAACTTTTTCAGTAGATGTGATTAGTTTTATGTGTTAACTTGGCTAGTTTATAGTACTCTGTTTAATCAACCACGTATCTAAGTGTTGCTGTGAAGGTACTTTGTAGCTGTGGTTAACAACCTATAATCAGCTGGCTTTAGGTACAGGGATCATCCTCAACCATGTGAACCAATTCTTTAAACCCAATCTCTCTCCCCTCTCACTTTCCCTCTCCCTCCACCCCCATATAGATAGATGTAGATATTACACACTTTTATTATAAATGCTCAGGGACCTATCCCTTTCCTAGACTAGGAGGCAAGAAAGCAATCTGTATAAATTTAAAGCCATCCAAGCATCTGCTGTAGGCAGAAACCAATCTTACAACCCCCATTAATGACCAAGAAGCCAGACATAGATGATTAAATCAGTGAGTACCTAACCTTTATATCTCCACTGCACATTTTTTAGAAATCATGAAAGTGACTAAACTTTTCTTCTATAATATTAAATTGGTCAACTGGGTTACAGCTTGAGTTTTACAACAAACTGTTCATTCAACGCTTCTAGACTGCAACACTGGGGATTCAGACTCAAGTGGCACTTGAACTGAAATGCCCAAGATACTGTGATGAGACAGTCTTTAGATAGGCAAAAGGGGCAGGGCTAAGTCTGTTTTATGCAAAAATATTTTAATCAATGCAGTGCTGATTGGTTGAAGTTTGTCAAGCAGTGATTGGTTAAATTTCAATCCTGGGCGTGGCTTACCAGTGTGGTTTCTGTTGTTCATGGCTATGCGAGGTCTGTGGTTATCCCAACATGCTTGAGCACCTGGAGGTGCATGGGACCTGACCCTTAGCATCCATCAAGCTCTATTTTGTTGATCCAAAATCACAGTGGCTCCATGTTGAACTCAAAACGACATAAATTGTGGTTTTTGAAATAGTTTTCATGGAGTAAAATCTGTGGGACTGGTAACCAGGTTCAAATCCTCATTTTGATTATCTAATAAACTCTTTGTCTAACAATGAGACTCTTATTTCAGTCAAAAAAATAGGTATAGTTGTAGATATATATATATATCTCCTCTGGAGAACCCATTAATAGATGTTATGTAAGTAGAGAATCATATTTATAATAGATAATAACACATAAGGTTAAAATTAAAGCCTTTGGGATTGCACATGTCCTCCAAAAATGAAAGCATTGATGTATATTTTGGGGTTAGTTTAAAACTCACCAGGAAACTCTCAGGCTACTACTTAGAGAATCACTCACTTGGTGCAGGCTGTACTGTTCATACTCAACCACAAAATGAATGTTTTAATGCATTTATCTGAAAGCACTTAAGAAAATGCTCAACAGTTTCATTTTCAAAATTCGGCAAATTCTGTGACTTAGAGCAGCTTAATCCAACTCACTTCAATGGAAATGTGGCTCTTTGTACCTTATAATTACTCCAGTTACTACTTAGGTTAGTTATTTAGTACTTAGATATATTCTCAATCTCTTGACCTTTTTTTAGGTAACTTCCTTAAACACCAGCTCTGATTTCTTCCCCAAAACCACTCTTCCCAGAGCAGCTGATATATTTCCATTTGTATATCTTCCTATCAAACTACAGTAACATTCAACAAGTCCAGTCATGAATACATTAACTTCCTCCTGAACTAAACTACCCCTCTTTATCTCTGCCACCGTTTTTTTTTTTTTGAGGGGGGGCGTTGTCTTTGATTTTTTTCTCCACTTCCTGTATCTACCATATCCAACCAATCAACAAATGTTTTTGAATATTTCTTCTAAATGTAAATCAGATTCCTTTTTTAAAAATCATTTATTTATGAATAGAGGAACTGGGGTGTGTAGGCCCGAGGTATGGAAGGGGGTGGAGGAGTCACCAGAGACAGAGTGGGGTGCAGAACAGGTGGTTCTACTGAAGTACACTGCTGATGGGAGCAGTGGGCAAGACAGGAGAGGTCTGCTGTACCATGTGGTTTAGCTCCCTGGCCCGGGGATTGAACTCATGCTGCAGTGGCTGGTGATAGCTTGATAGCAGTGAGACTTTTAACTCCTCTGCCACCAGGGAGGCCCTAGGGTACATTCTTAAAAGTAGAAACTTGTTTTAAAAAGTAAACTCATCTTGCATATTTAATGAGAAATACTTACTGCTCATCTGTTTTTGCTTTGTGGAATTACTTTGAAGGAGATAGAAACTAGGTTTGAGCCTTATTATGGGCAAATTTTATGTTTTGAATATTCATAAAAATTCCAATATTCACCCTATTTTACAAATGAAGAAAATGAGATTCAAAGATATTAATCAAGGTAGTGATCACATACCTGGCTAGTGGCAGAATTAAATCTTAAATCTTGTTATACCAAATCCATTGTTTTCGCTGCATGGCAATACAATCTAGAACATGCTATATACATATTCATTTAAAGTATTGTTGCCATTATTCTAGCCATTTGACTTGAAATAAGTTTGTAACTAAATTAGCATAAAACCTAGTTTAAAAAAGTTTCGAAATTAGCTTCAACATGGGATAAAATAAAGAGGTTTCATTTCTATATCTCTATTTTCCAATTTAAGTTCAATGGAAAAGAGTAATTCATTTAGGAAGTACAAATGGTGTTAACAGCACTCATCATCTCCAGTGCAGAAGGGAGTCTAGTTAACATTTACAAAGTGGAAAAGACCCAAGTAAATTTGCCAAAAGGAGGAATATGGAAATTCTGCCCACAGCCAGAACAATGGACACAGATTTGTCAAAACAAAGAACAGTAAAGTGAAGGAAGGCAATTTGTCCAGCCCTTGTTCTATTACTTCATGACTATTTTTCCAGTTGTTGGTTTCCTATTCACTATAACAAAGAAAAAGATTAAACAAAAGACAACATTTTGCAGATTTATATTATTCTCTTGCAAGAAAGCAAAAACACAGCAAACAATAATTTACAGCATTCAAAACCTAAACCAGAGAAAACAATCTACAACTGCAAAGTTGCCTATTTCAATTCTACAAAAGATATCTTTGGCTCAACTTTCAAGGTTTAATGCTAATACAGAAAAGTTAACATGCAGTCATCTTGATTAAATTTAAATGTATGTAACTATAGTTATTATTGTCCTAAAATAATCAATATATCCTGTTACACAACATCATCTTGGCATACATATTGCCTTGGGGTATTATGTCAATGAGCTGCATGTGAATAGCTAGGAAACAACATCAGTAAACAGACCGGATGTAAATTATCCTTGAGTTTAAAGTACAAAGCTGAAACAACAGGTTGTGAAAATACAGCCACAAAATAATGCCAAAGGCACCTTCCGACTTTGTGTGGGTTTCAGATTGAGATTTGCCTCTTTGTTGGGCTTTTTAAAAGATGGTAAAAACTGGCTCTCAGGCAGTAGACTATAGGTGTCAAGGACCACTTGGAAAAACATTTTGTGCACTTGAATTTATAATAAGGTACTTCTTTTTCCCTGGTTAAAAGAAAAACACTTAGTAGCCATTGCGGTATTGCCTGGAGCTTCATCTGCTACAGTCAGCCGGCGGTCCAAAGAGGACGTTAAGTGGGCTTCCGCTCTCGCTCCCCACAACCCGCCTTCCTACACACAACCCTCCTTCCTACACACAACCCTCCTTCCTACAATAAACTCATGCGTCCATAGTAAGAAAACTTCTGCGTAAACAGAAACACAAATTCACAGATCCAACTCCGTCACTAGCTACTTAAGCATATATTAAGGACGTGACAATTATTATTTAGGGATTTTGTTTTCAAACTTCTAACGAATTACCATGACTTTGAGTTAACAGCATTTTATTTAGTTAAATAAATAGAGATCTTTTTATTTATATTTTCTATCGGTTTGGGGGAGGAGCTACAGTAAAGCAAACAGTTTGCAACCTCCTGTCACTTTGTGGCTCGATTTTAAAAGCTACATTCATGGGCTTGGTGCTAAGGTTCAAGTTCCAGACCTCAAACCTGACAGGTTGTTAACCGACTATAAAAAGCCCCTTGGACGTCTCAGTTGACTTGACGACCTTTGAGGGGTCTGGTGCTATTGTAGAGTAAGGGAGGAGACGGTGGGGAATGGAGGGACAGCCCGCGCACAGCTCTTGTTTGCTCAAGAGAGGAGCTTTAGTGGGCGTTCTGGAGCACGTGCACAGAGTCAGCAAAACAAAACCGAACCCGTTCTGGGGGGAGGGGATGGAAAGCACCCCGCGGTCAACCGAGTTCAGGGGGTGACTGCTCCACCAGAGCTCACAAACTTATGCCCAGGTGGGTGCTGGTTCTCCAGCCAAAGGCAGCCTCCCCAGCTGACAACCCTGGCTCTTCGGCGGGTCCAGCTGCTGGGACCCCCAATTCCTGAGGCTTTGTCCACGCCTGGGGTTCAGGAGACAGCTGGGGTGGGAGCGGGCAGAGGGCCCGTTTGTTGCTGTATTTTCCTCCTGAAATACAGTCACCTCGCGACTGGGCATTTTTTTCCCCGTGGCCCACACTCGATGGGTCCAGATGTCCCTGTGAGGGAGTTTCCTTGTGCGCTGGTTTCTGGACACCCCCCTACCCCCCAGGCCTTCGGCTTCCCCTACATCTCACGCTACAGGGGCGTGAGCGCTCAAACAGAGCTCCCCTGGCACTTACACATGGCCACAGCGGGTCCGGACAGGCTGGTGTAACACCTCGAGACACACGGAGCAGTCAAAGGACGTGACGGGCAGCTCCGGATCCCCCCTGCGTTCCAGGGCCCGGGGGGTGGCTGAGGCGGGAGCGGATTTGCAGCTTTCGCTGCTCAGCACAGAGCCCATCGCCGCGCCTCTCGCCCAGACAGCTGCCAAGAGCTCAGAGCCTGCTGCCGTTTGTTTTGTTGTCCTGCGGTGGAGGAAGGAAGTCCCGGCCCAGCTGTGATCTCCACCTCCCAGCGGGCCCTGCTAGCGCAGCCTACAAGCAGCCTCCGCCTCGGCGCCCAAGCTCAGCCTAGGGCAGGCAAGTGCACCGCCCAGTTTCTGCAATTACCTTGCGCGAGTGCTGCCTCGGGTGAGGGACTGAGGAGGCGGCAGCGGCACTGTGCACGCTGCAAGGTCTCGTGGTCCTGGGAGGAAAGAAACCTGAAACCTCAATTGCTGCAAAGAGGACCTGCGCGGCCAGTAAACCTTACAGGCATTTGCACACAATCCTCTTCCCAACTGTCTCAAGTTAAGGAAAGTGTGAGCCCGGTCATGCCTTTTTGGACTCAGAGAACGAATACTCACTTCTAAAGTCATGGTCCTATCAGTTCTGCACTGTTGTAATCGTAACAGCTACAGAGATGAATTACAAGCGTCTCCTAAGATTGTCCATCACTACTTCGTTTATCTAATCAGCCCTCCATTAATGCAGAGGTGGAATGGGACAGCAGTTCTGAAGACCTGGATTCAAATTTAAACTCTAGGAAAGGGATTCTAGAACCCATGATCCCCAGTTTCCTTGACTCAGGATTTTCTGCTGTTGTTTGTATTCCCTTCCCTAGCCTCTTTTAACCAATATTGTTTATTAATTTATGCATTTCATAATATTCCTTTAGTGTCTGTCGGATGCCAGACTTGATCTCATGATAAGGACATAGTTCCCAACAAGCTGACAAATCTCAGAACTTACTTAAAACACATACACACACACACACACACACACACACACACACACACACCTATTTTGAGATAATTACAGATTCACCTGCTTATTCAGAAATAATACATAATAATACGTAATACATATAATGATACACATTATACATAATAATCCCATGAATTTTCCCCAGATTTACTTTTAATGAGAAAATGTAAGCAATCAAGAAATAAAGGAATGAAATTATTTCAGATGATCAAGACCATGAAGAAGATAAAACAGTGAAAACAGAGTTGGAGGAGAAGAACAAAGACTTTTTGGATGAGGTTACATTTGAGCAGAGTCATGAATAATGAAAAGGAAACTACTATTTGAAGATTTAGGAAAAACTTGCTAACTTTTGGGAACAGTGAGTGAGGCAGGATCAAAGAACAGAAAGATGCTGTGGGGAGCTGATACAAGTGGGGTGCAGGGGAATGAGATGAGGCAGGAGACAGGTTACTCATATCATAGTTTACAGGCCAGGAGTCTGTTTTTTATTCCAGGTGCCATGATTTGATTTATTCAGACTGATGTGTGGTTTTGAAAAAAAAAAAAAAAAACCAAACCAAGAACATAAAAAGTATGCACACAGAGATACAAATTAGGAATTTACTGAATTAGTCCAAGTGAGAATGATATTGACATGAACCACAGTTATTTGGCTAGAACGTAAGAGATGAACAGATTAGATTTGGGAGATAATTAGGAGAAAATCCTAAAAGGATCTGCTATTGAATTTGATATGAGAGTAAAGGGAAAAGAACCATACTTACATTTAGAAGAAAAATAAAAACCCTCTGTCGATCTTACATGTCTCTTAATGCCTGTCCTATATCCTCTTTAAGGTTAATTTCTTGACCTGAGTTGCTGCATTTTATGTCTCTGTTTCTTAATTATTAGAGATATTTTTCTTTCTGATTCCTCACTCTCTCCCTAAAGATCTCAAAAAGTCATATAGGTTCTCTTACATTCTAGGCACCAATGTCTTTCAAGTCTTTATTCTAAGCTATTCAAGTGGTCACCTGTTTACTTGACACACCACCTGTTTGCTTCAAGCACATTCTTCTCAATAGGTCTAGTAATGAAATTATTATAGTTACCTCCCACCTGCTCCATTTCTAGTTGGTGATCTCTCTCTTATTAAACGGCACTGCAATCTGCATAGTGTCTAGATACCTGAGCACCATTCTTGATTTCTTCCTTTTCCAATTTCACATTGAATTAATCACAATCATAATTGCAATCTGCCTCCAATATATCTCTCAGAATTTCTTGAATTGTTTCATTTTTCTCTACCCCCTCAACCAGCTACTCCTTATTTTAAATCATTGCATTTATGTTACCTATTGCAGTAAATCCTAGATGCTCCACCGGCATCCACCATTGCCACTGTCCAACTTATTTTCCTCAGAGCAACGAAAGCAACCTTTTGAAAGACAACTATCTTATATCACCCTGTGCTTAAAACACGTTAATGGCTTTCCATAACCCTCAGTATTAAATTCCAAATCTTTAACATAATCTACAAAGTCCTACATGATCTTGTCCCTTCAACAATTATAATCAGGATAACTTTGATGGCAGGGAGCAGAAATTCAACTGAAATGCTTTAATCAATCAGGATATTTAATAAGGATATGTATTATCTAATATGGAAAACTAATCCAGAGGTAGGCAGTTCTTGAGTTAGCTCAACAGTTCTGTTAATTGTTTCTTTAACCTCATTCATTCTGTAAATGTTCATTGAAAGCCTCATCTGTGTCAAATTCCTTGATAATCAGAAAAAATACTCAAGGGTGTGAACAGCTATTGTTTATGTCTGACAAGCATCTCTTCATCTTCTATAAGAGCACCATACACTCTTCTTTTGGAGGAATTTCACTTTTATCATTCCATACGACTTTGGTGGGGCTGCTCATTCCCGGGTCCCTTTTAGTCCCCATTACCTGGCCCTGGTATGAATAGGAGTGCTGTGATCTGCAGCTTCATTGGTGCCTGCATGTCCTAAGCTTATTTGATACACTTTTTTTAATCTCCGAACTATGCATCATCTTATCAATCTTCCTTTTTTTCTTGATTAATTCACTTAGAATTGAGTTCTGTTCCTTGAACCAAAGTCTCTGATATATTTATCCTGAGTCCTCAAGACTTTTCATGGCCTAGGAGCTATGAAGACAGCATGGCATCTATAAGTGAATATAAAATGAATGGCAGAGTTCTACACTGAGAAAGAGCTGTGATAACTCAGATTAGAAGGGTGCAATGAAAGGAAGGGGAAAGAACATTCTAGATAGAAGGAACTTAGAATGAAAGAAAGGCAGAGCATTTCAGATAGCGGGGACCCAGTGAACACAAAGAGGCAAGAAGCAGCATGCTCTACTTGTAGACTCTAGGAACAGTTCCTTGTAGTTAGGATTTTATGCACATAGTGGGTGTGAAAAGAGAAAACCCCAGAGACAGAAGGAGAGGTAAAGCCATAAAAGAGCGATCTGACAGGTTGAAATTTTCTAACTTGCTTTTGTGGTTTTGTAGAGCCAACTAGGTGTTTAGATAGAAGAGAAACAAGGTCAGACCTGTAATTTTTACAAGTCATTCAGTTTATGTCCAGGTTTCTCAAATTTTAGTATCAGAATCACCTGATGAGCTTATTAAAATGGCCCTATTCCAAGATAGTTTGATTCAGTGGACCAACGGGGAGCTAAGGAAGCTGCATTATAAAAGCCTGTAGCAGACTGTTAACACCACAGTCAATGAACCATTTTTTAAGAGGTATGGTTCTATTGATGGGTGAGCAATAGATCAGGTTACTTTGACAACTGCAGAGTTGTCAAGTGCCAGCAGAGAGTTACATGCATTCCAAATGTAATCTGTCCATGACCTTGAGCTTGTTTCCTTGATACTGCATGACATTACATTGGTAAATACCCTGACATTGAAGCATACATAGTTCTGAATTTACAAATTAAAAAAAAAATCCCTATCTGTGTACCTGTGGAGGTAATAAGGATTCATACTATTATACAGAAATACAAATACTGGAAAATAGTGTTTAGTACAGCTCCACAATCCTAAGTGTTATTTGATGATAAAATGAGATACTGTTCTCTTCTCAAAGGAAGGCAATGTCACAAATGATATTTTGATATTCTGAATAAAGGAGTTATGAGTTCATCTGAGGAGGGCAGTCAAGGAAGTACATCTTTTGCCTTGGTTGCAGCATAATTGGTTTTTCAAACGTGAATATCATCTTCAGTTTTTGACCAGTTTCATTGCCGTCTGTTGCTATGTTTCCCAGATATTGTGTCAGAGATAACAATCCCCATGAGCAATTCATTGCATCTGTGGACAGTATGTTAGAACATATCATCAAGTGAGCTCTCTTACTCCAGGAATTACTCAGTGTATATTCTGTAACTCTCTGTGGGCAGCACAACTGGGTGATGTTTGAACCAAATGCACATTTGGCTTGTTCTACTTCATTGGACATGAAATCATGGCATGCTGGGGAAGGGTCATAGAAGGCATATGACTCAATTCTCTCATTTTGCAAATAAGTAAACAGATTCCCAATGAGGTGAAATGATTCATACTATTTTGTTCAACATTCCAAGTTGACACACTTGAGAGAAAAATCAAGGTGTTCAGTACCTGGAAAGACTGGTCTTATTTGTAAGAGGTATAGTCCATCTGGAGAGGCAAAAACCACAAATGGTGAAAAGGTAAGTAATGATCAATTGCTTAAGTAGTAGTTTAAGATGAAACTAGAAATGATATAACAAAGTAGTACATGACTAATTGCATATATTTTTTGTGATTTTTCACAATATCAATAATTTTATAGATAGTTTCAGCTGGAGATTCTTTTATTACCTATACCTAGTCATCTTTTATCACAAAAGAGTGTCAATGCTTTAGGATTTAATTTAAAAAATGTGATAGCTTTTTGTGCTGCCATTATTAATAAATTATATGGATAGATAAATTATATCTTCTTACCTAGGGGAGGTAAAAAATATATTAGGGAAGGTTTCTTTAAACTAGCAGATAATACTCCATGCACATGTACACATATGGATATGTATGTATGTCAGTGTTACATCAATTAAACCACATACATGTACATATATATATTTATATACACATGCATATATAGGTTAATTTTGATAACAACACATTTCTTTTTTATTCCCCTTTCAAAATTGAGGCTTAGCAAGCTAAGGGAACTTGTCCAAAGACCAACAATCCCTATGTGGTAGAAACAGAGTTTGATATCACGTTTGACTCTTGAGTCTATACTTCTGACAACTTTGAAAGTATTGCAGGTCCACATTACAATTATTTTCTATTAATGTCACCAAATACATAGGTAGGACTGAGTCTATTCTGTTTATGCTTCTGGTTTCCCTTAATGTATTAAAAGTTTAGCACCATGAATCCCCAAATCCATAAAATAATACAGGATATGGTAAAAAATAGTCAGACTTGATTTTTTTTGAGGTGCAACTTACATAACTCAAAATATTTTATAGTGTTAAAGATGTACCGGGAGTAAAGCAGATGTAAATTTTATTACTCCCATTTCTATAAATGGAATACTCAAGCATATAAGTAGTCCCCACACAAGGTTTATTTCTAGACTATGTCCCCACAATTTGAAAAATAGACACAGAAATACGGTGGCAGTTATATTTTAATGATCTGGTATGGCAAAAACTAGTACATGAATTTTATGCAAAAATTTCTGGGAAGATTAGTGATAAGAGCTATTTTTCTGTGGCTCAAATTTTAAAAGCAATTTAACACTATAGCACTAAGAGTTGTTAGTATCATTTTTCTGACATTACATCAAATTACATCAAATTCCCTATCAGTTTCACTATGTGAAAAAGCTGTGGTGTCTTCAGATGTTGAACTAAATAACTATTGCCTATGAGGCAGTGCAAGGGCAAATATATTTCGCATAGTGTTTGTGTTCTTTCCTTACATCTCCTCTCCCCCCTCCATATTTAGTTTTTGGTCCTTTGTATAAGCAACAGGAAAAGTGGCTCAACGTAGAGAGTCATGGTCTATGTAGGAATCACAGGCTGTGGACAAAACTAGATTCACACTCATTGGTGAGGTGCTTCATGGCGTGTCACCCTGAGTCTATGCTTCTGACTACTATGCAAGCACTAGAGGTCCACATTGCCAATTTTTCCATTAATGTCATCAAATATATAGATAGGACTAGTCTGTTCTGTTTATGGTTCTGATTTTCCTTAATGTATTAAAAGTTTAGCACTCTGAATTCCCAAATTCATAAAATAATACAGGAAATCTATACTTCCTAGATGCCATGCTAGGTATACAAAAGTATCTTACAGCTGGTATCTGGCCAGGTTAGATGAGTTGATGGCTAGATGAGATTCGCACTCTGTCCCTTTGTGATTGGCAATGAATGCCGAAATAAGATGTTTTGGATCAATGGACACTGGAGTTAAGTTGAATTTGAAGGCTTCAACTGGAATTGTTGAAAGTGTAGCATTTATCCAACTTCAATGCAATAAAAATTTCATTAAATGCAAGGTCCTGTAGCTCAGGGGTTAGAGCACTGGTCTTGTATAAAATTTCATTAAAAGCAGAATATCCAAGAGTATATAAAAGATTAGACCAAGATAATTAACTTAAATTCATAAATTCTTCTTTAATGCACTGGGCAATTGAATCCAACATGTTAAGAATAATGCCATGATTGTCTTTTGGTGTGAGCATCTTGCCATAATGCATTGCATTGGTCAATTTTCTTTTTCTGTTGATCCCAATATAAAACTGCCTTTCCTTACAATAAACTGGTTACTCACTGGTATAAGAAAAACTTTGTGATTAGAAACAAAAATACAGTATGTCAAATTTGCAGCTGCTGATTTTTTTTACATGTAAGCCTAATCAAAGATGATCCCACATAAATACAAATAAGCAGGTCTAAGTTTGCTTTATATTTACACATGCTAACTGTACTACATAAACTAACAAACTCAAGAGATTGAACAAAAATACCACTTCATTAGAGTTGTTTCAAAGAATTATCTGGAACTCCACGAATAGCCAAAAGTTTGGTCAAAAACTGAAGTTATAAATAATGATTTGTAGAGTAGCAGTTATATAAAGTATAAACAGACTTTCTATGGAACAATTTTCCTGTTAGAATAATATAAAAATAACATTAACTATGGGTTAAAGTGTATACTAATCTTAAAAGTTACAAAAAGTTACAAAAAACTAAACAAATATTTAAAGTCCATATAAACGCCTAACTCAGAAATAATGGTCTTATACAGCATAGCAGTGCCCTCTTTCCAGCTTGCCTCTGTGTTATCGAAGTGAATATAGAAAAATCAGGTGATTCTAGGTCAGCAGTTGCAGAGGTAAGAGAAGAATCATTGCTTCCTTCAATTTAGACCTCTGGAGAGTCCTTCTTCGGGAAACAGTGGAAAAATCAATGCCAGATGGCTTTCAAGGAGATGCTGCTAATGATTCTGCTGTTGTCAAATCTCCTGTGGAAAAAAATGCCTCACAGTAAATCAATTTCGCAATGCAGCACTGAGACACCGTATCTTGGAATCACTGACCTCCATAGTGGAGGAAATTGCCCTCCTTAGTCTCACCCCACTATCCCAGGCCCTAGCAAAGACTGTTTCTCATGGCATGAGTGATTTATGACTTGTTCAAAAAAAGCAGCAGAAATCCCCCTCCCACTTTTTATGTTGTTAACATGGTATTTTAATCAATTAAAGAAAATTCACAAATAGCAGTAGCTACCACTTACTGGCAGTCGCTGGTCACAGCTGTGGGCTAATAAAGTGTGAAGTATATCATAAAGGTTAAGAAATTTTGTCCTTAACTCATTAACTGGTATTATTATCTCCATCTGAAGTTTGAATATCTGGCCATGCAGATATTTATGCAAATATGAGGCCATGCAGCTGTGAATGGTGGGATTGGAATGTAAACAGGAGGCTGAACCACACAAATTTTCATTTTTCACTGCTGCACTGTATTTTATGCTCAAAAATACAAAATTTAAAAGAATAAACGTCATAAATGACCTCCTAACCCTAGCAAAACTGCTTTCATTTTCTTGTAGTCCCTTTCATTGTTGTTCAAATGAATATTGCTGGGAACTTCTTTTCCTATTATTGTTGTCCTATTATTGTTGTCCCCCTTTTTTTCCTATTATTGTTGTCTATCCTTTTAGTTCAGCAAGAGAAACCACTTTCCTAAAAGTGACCTTGCATGCAACACCCCTCCCACAGTCATTGGTTACTATTTATTAGTTCAAGGGTGACTACCTGACCCAAGCAGGACTGAGAAGTCTGTTTGTAGAAATCATGAAATACAGGCAGAGAGATTTCAAAAGATAAAGAAGAAAAGAGGTAGGGAGGAAGGAAGAGAAAATAAATCAGTTGCCCTCTGCATTAGCTGTGACATAACATTCAGAAGCTCTGTGTAGTCATGTTCTTCACCGTGACTAAAGAACAGAGACAGCCTTTGTCTGTGAGAAAAAGGCAGAAGTACCAGAGAGATATAGAGAATGAGGGCCCTTCCGTACCTTAGAGTGTTTCAGTCTTTCACTTATTCCTGATATCCAGCTGTGACTCTGAGCTTGGATTCTGTGAAATGTCCCAGTCTTCTAGAAAGTTCTCTCATTTGCTTAAGACAGCTAAAGTTGGCTCTAATCACCTTCAACCAAGAGAGTTTGAACTAATATATTATGAAAAAATTAATGCTCTAAGCATTTTGCCAGTTGTCTGTCTCATAAAAAGTTGGAAAATGAGAGACTAGGCAACAATACACAGTTCCAAACACTTATCATATCCTACTGGACAAGAATAGCTAGAGCTGGTTTCAGTGCAGGGGTGGTAAGGTCTTTGGTTAATCATGTTGGCATTCTGAGGCTGTGCGCCTGAGAGGATTATCCTTTCTGTTGCCCTTTGGAGCCCTAGTTCTTTCTTCTGGGAGGATTTCTTTTATCCAATGCCCTCTCTGGTCATATCTGAGTGAACATCAGCTCAGAATCCTCTCCTATGGCCTACATCTATCTGTTAAGCACTTATTTTCTGATGGTAGGTTTTCCAGGTCATGGGGATTACTTGGGGGTTGAATAGTTGTAAGATGTTCAAAGTAAGAATGCTTCAAAAAAATCCTGAAGAAATTTCCCCTTGTGGTCTGAATCAGGTCATATCCATTCTCAAAATAAGAATGACTTCAATAATTTAGGTCTGGGATGCTGAAGTAATAACTGGGGAAGGGGATGGGTTTATCATGTTGGCAACAGAGCTCTGCAGCTGTCAATTTCTCAACCTTTGACAGCTGTACAATGATAATATGAACTACTTAATGTTGAAGAGGTATTCACAAATTGCCCCATTAGTAATTCAACTGGATTACCTAGCTGAACTGGCAATATGTAGAGCACTAAGGAGTTCCTGTGCTGTAAAATTTTGTAGATAATCTTCTTCAATCACAGGAATCCCAGAACATAATTTCAGCCAAAAGAATAATTTACAGGAAATACTCTATTGTGGAATATAGTTTTGATTCAAGGCTTAACAAGGGATTATGTCAGCAGCAGGGAAAAACATTAATAAATTAATTTATTTGGCCTTACTTATATCACTATCATAATGGTGATTCATTTTTCATTTCACATTAGTTGTTCTGATTTTGAAATAACTAATGTTAAAGATTTGCTAAAAATGTAGTTATCAATTGTCTTGTTTGTCTCCCTGGTTAGGGACTCCATGTTAATCAACTTTATAGACCTAACTTCTGGCATGTGGTCTTAAACAAGCCTATCTACATATTTAATATAAAATGCAGTGATACAGTGAGTACTTGAGAAATTGAATCATTAATATTAATGTCAACATAATTTTATAAACAAATTCTTAAAAGTTATTTGAAAGTGGTTGAAAACAGCTTGCTTTCTTCAGTGGTATCAATATGTCACCTATATTTATGTAGCTAAAAACTTTTGTTTATAGGAAAAGTAAAAATGAACTAAGTCTTCCAAGACTTTGTCTATAGAATACATGGAGACATATTAACAATCCTCATTTAAATTCCTCTGATTCTCAGTTCAACAATCAATGATGTGGGCTGGACTTTTCTACACCCTTCCAGTTTGATCATAATTATTTCTGGGAGTTATCACAAGGTATCATACATATACTTGCAAGTTTTTATGACCACTGAGCATTTTTACTGCTTTGCAGCAACTCTTTCATTAGGTTTCATCACACTTTGCTGGGTGCTGCTGCATAAGCTTGCCAGGCTGCCCCAAATCACTGCTAACATAGTTGTTTGCCTGGTATTCTTACCATATTTATAGGCATCACCTCTGTTGCTTACTATCACTGATGGGAATTCTTTTTCATATTAGCAAATACAAGTATTTAACATATTTTTGTTGCTCACATCTTATTTATTTGTACACATCAGAATTTATATAATTTTAAAGTATATTTAATGATATTTCATGAGCAATAATTGATTTAACCAGTCCTCTATTATGAAACATTTGCTATTATAAATAATGCTGCAATGAATAGCCTTGTAGTCAAAATTTGCACATTTCCTAAATTTTTACTTTCAGTTAATAATAGCTTATTTAATCTGTTTTGCATGCATTTTGAAAACAAGGAAATGGTTTCATAAGAAGTTTGGGGACTGAATAGATTTTAGAACTTAGAAGAGCAACTGATAAAAATAGAAAACACTAACAATCATACCATGTATACCAGCTTAATTGCCAGCTACAACAATTCAAGGAAGAGCTGTCCAGTGGTCTAGAGCAAATATCTTCCTGGCTTGGTTTGCTTTGTACAAAAACAAGTAAACAATGTGGTTCTAGAATAATTTCAGATGTTTTTATTGTATTACTTTAAATATGCAATTAAATCATTTGAATCTGAAGAAAAGTACACCTGAATAAAAAGTAAATTAGCTTCTATAATGTGACTTTTTAAAACCTGTTTAAGTACTATAGACATTAAATAGGCAAAGTAGAATTTATAAAATAGCACATTCCAGAAAAACTAATAATGAGAGTTGTAATGAGGCAAAGAAAAAGGATTTAAGGAAGTTTCTAAAGCCGAGATGGCTGTTTGATTAACGAGGACCATAGGAAAACTCCTAGCTGAAAAATAGATTAGGAAAGAGACTTCAGTTCTCAACACATATGTCAGCTCTGCTTTTTCTTTTGCTTGTTACTTCATTGTCAAGCAGATTCTAAAATTGGGTTTGCCAAAGGGCAAATCCCAGGTCACTTCTCTATATTTTATTGGTTTTCTTTATTTTTCAGACTAATTCTGCTCATTATACCACTTATGCACTGATAGGCTATTTCTGTATATCCAGATAGGTCTCCTAGTCATGACCACTAGACAGAATGACTTACAAACTTGTCGCCTAAAATAATAATAACAATCATTTATATGTACCACGCATGACAGAAAGGTCTTTACTTGAATTATTTGTTGTTTTTTTTTTTTTTTGTCACAGTAATACTGGGTAATCTGCAGGTAACAGAAACCTGACTCAATTCTGTGTAAACAATAAGATTGTAGTGGTTCATATTACAGGAAATGTAAAAACAGGATTGGATTCAGGCATGGTTTGATCAGAGTTCTGGCTTCATTTCCCTGCAATTCTATTCAATTCTATGTTAGCTTTGTTCTGAAGCTGACTTCCCTGGTGGCAGTTGGGGCTATGTATGTGCTTTTTGCTCTGTGGAGTGAGAAAGAAGACTCCCTTTGGTTCCTCTAGCAGAACAAAGAAAAAAAATTACCAGATTCCTTCATAAGTCGTAGGTATCAGTCAACTTGAGCTGCCATTGCTAAGACTGGTGGCTCAAAAATCAGAAATTTATTTTCTTATAGTTCTGGAGGTTGGAAAACCAAAGTTAGAGCACTACTATAATCAGGTAGTGATTGCTTTCTTACTGGCTTGTAGATTGCTGCCTTCTCTGCGTCTTCACCTTGAGGTGAGGATCCTCTCTGCAGTGGGGGTAAGGTGGGGGGGCGGAGAGAGAAAGTATGTAACTCTGATGTTTCTACTGAGGTTACTAATCCTATCATGAGGGCCCCTTCCTCATGACCTCATCAAAACTAATTACCTCCCAAAAGTCACTTTTCCAAACATAAATATCATACCGAGGATAGGGTTTCAAAATAAGAATTTTTTGAGAACACAATCCGTCCTGCACTTGTTTACACTGTTCAACCTAATTGGAGACCTCCAATTGGTTTTGATGCTTCATGGTGGAAAAAATAGAAACTGAAGTAAAATACTGTGATTTATAGTAAGAAATATATATTCGGTCTTTTGCTGTGTTTCTGGCACAGAGTTTCTAAAATGCTTGGAATTTCCTAAGCAATAAAAGCATTGGGATCATCTCTTGGTGCCTGAAAATAGCTTCTAAGCCATAAAGGTGAAAAAGCATATCTTGTTATTTATAACAATCTCTTTTCAACCACAACCCCTTTTCAACCACAACTGAGTTTCTGATAATGAGATGGCTTTTGAAAAACCTCTACGGTTGGAGGCTGGTTGTCAGAAGAGCCAACCATGGCTCTCCAACCACTGGAGCGTGGGCACTTCCTGCCTTACTGCACAGCCTCCCACCCCCCAAACTCCAAGAAGCAGAGAGGGAGTAGAGGTTGAATAACTCACAAATGGCCAATGCTTTAATAAATTATGCCTATGTAATGAAGCCTTCAAAAAAAGGATGGAGTTCAGAATGTTTCTGGGTTGCTCAACCATGTGGTGATCTGGGGAGACTGGGGCACCAGGAGGGTGTGGAAATTTCATCACATATGTATCTCTTCCATCAAGCTGTTCCTCAGTTAAATATTTTTATAATAAACTGGTAATCCAGTAAATAAAATGTTTTCCTGTGTTCTTTGAGTTCCTCTAGCAAATTAATCCAACCAGAGTGGGGGCTGTGGGAATCTCCAATTTATTGTCAGTCAGTCAGAGGCTCAGATTACAACTTGACTTGTGACTGATGAATGAAGTGGGGAGTGAGGGCAGATTTGTGGGACTGAACCCTGCTGAAGTAACTTTCTAGTTGGAGCTGCTTCTGCCCAGGATGACTGCAATCTGCGAGTCAGTTAATGTTCCTGTAAATGTCCTGCTTCACCAGAAATGCAGTCCAGTCAACCAGTCTCCAAATGCCAAGAATCTGTAATGATTTCCTTGTTCTAAATAAGGCTGAGTATACAATACCAGCCAATCAATGCAAGCCTTATTTCCTGATTGACCTATTAGCCTTTTAAGGAAATCCCTTACCTCTTAGCCAATCATGCCCTGTTCTGAGTTGCTGCCTCTACCCTTCTATAAACTTTGTTTTTGCCCAAACATCTCTTGGGAGAAACTGTCCATGGCTTGTGAGTGTTGTATTATCCCAATGTATGAATTCAACAAGCATTGGTGGTAAGTAGTGAGCATAGCTGCCTTCCAATCTACATATAACCAAATTGATTACTAAGTCATTTTATTTTTGTCATTTGACAAACTGTGGGATCTGATGCTACATATCCAGATAGTATAGGACACCCAGTTGGCATCCCAGAATTGCTCAGTGTGTGGAAAACCTGCACATCTGGTGTCAGAAGTGAGGTGAAATTGTAGCAGAATAAGAGTAAGAATAGAGAATAAGAATAGAGGAGACACACATGAGGAGTTTCTTCTTTACCGAATGCATAGATTCACATCCTATCTGCTATTTCCTGGGTTAGTGAACAAGAATATGTTGCTTAAATACTCTGAATCTCAATTTCTCTTTTGTAGATTATGGATACTTGTATCTATTTCATAGGGCTGTTCTGAGAACTCAGAATCCACATGAGAATGTTTGACAAATCATATTTTTTTTATATAATATATATTTTTATTGTTATTTATGTCTTTTACATTTTGCATTCCCCTTGGGTAGCCCACCACCAATTCACCCGTGATCCATCTCCATGGTCCCTTGTGTTCTTTTCTATTCCATTTTGTGCCCTTTCCCTTCCCTCCCTCCTCCCCCCCC